>JAIPRM010000209.1:0-70922 GCA_025469315.1 Stegophylla sp. TES_Ste_2020 | reverse complement strand
TATGTACAAGTAATTTGACATTTGAGACCTAGGTATATGGTAAGATAGACACGTTGAAGGTTATTATTTAATACTGATTACTAATATATATTTTAAAAATCACTTTTTATATTATTGTAATGGTACAGAGATATGAAATATTTTATATAAATATTATAAGATATTGTAATATTTCAAGAATATTATTTCTTATATTTTTATACTATTGAGATTTATGTAAAATTAAATAAATGTAATTACCAATATATTAGGACTTCTTTTTTTTTTCTCAGAGTCGGGGGGTGTCCAGACATGGAGGACACCCCCCCCCAAAATACGCCACTGGTAGCTGTACAGTGACACGTACAGTTCAATCAAAACAGAACAGTAAAAATTAACTCAGCATTGATGTCAACCACGTATTAAAAGCACGTTCATTTCAATAAATCGATTCAAATTCATGGTTTAAACAAATAGAAATCAGAATTTTCGCAAATAACGTTACAAACTATGTCACCGGACTCTGTTACAATTTATTAGTTACTCCTACTGAGAGCAGTGTATATAGACTTAATTTTACATCTTCGGAAAATTAATTGATAATTTATGCTTATAATTAACGCTCTAGTACAATTTTCGGATTCTAAATATCATTGTACGAAAAAACGTATTAAGCTCAAAAATTATAGTGTTCGTTGAACTTATAAGCGTCAATATATTCGCACCGATGCGTGATTCGACAATATTGACAGAATATTTTCAAATATATTGCGATTGTCATTCATACACAGAAATATGCACTGGTAATCTAAGCGATCTCGTAATTATTGCAAATAATAGCAACATAACGGAACAAGTACGATCATACGTCGCAAATAGCTATGTAATACTACAACACTTTTAAAACGTGATAATCAAGGGAATTATTAGTCCCGTATTTTACTAGCACTAATAAATCATTGAAAATGTATTACTTAAACGTAGGCGAATTAAATTCGTTCTAGAAATGAACCCCAAAATACTTTTTCTAATGCATTGAAAACAAATTTCTTTTATATTCATATGGTTAAATATAAGTATACGTTAAATATAAGACAAACAAAATCATTGCACTATAGATCAAAACAAACTAAAGTCAAACCTTGTAAATTCAGGTAATCGAGGAATTTTCTCTAGCTGGTAAAAAGATTTGACTCGTTTATATAGAGTGATTCACTAAGCTTTTTTGGCACTCGCCCTTTATTGGCTGTAAAAATAGAAAAATTTGGAAATGTTTTTCCTGAATACTCAACTTAATATAAAAACTATGTTTTTTTATAACTATTTAATTCAGAGTGGTAACGAAGAAAAATTATAATTTTACAATGATATTTCTTTTTTCTTTTTTTTTCATTTTTCTCTTCCTGTAAAACACTTATTCGTATAAAAATATTTTTGTAAAATTGAAAATTGCTTTTTAACATAACTTCAAAAATAATGCAGCTAGAAACTTAAAAATTTTACCAAATGCTAAAAATAATAACATTTAAAAAAAAATTTAAAAAGATTTGATCAATTTTGAGTTAAGTACAGCGTTTTGAAAATTTCGGAAGTTTCTCGTTTTTTGATAGTTTTTGACCCCAATGGCCTAATCATCAGTTAAGACTTTTTCATGCAGCATTGAACTATTATTAATCGAAAAACAAATGACACCTTATAATTTATAGACAAAAATGCACACCATGAAGTTAATTTTATTGACTGATTGACTAATGATAACATTATTTTTAAATAATTTATAGTATAAATAAAAAAGTGTTCGTATATAAATATACTTTACGATTAACTACATGTTGTAAATTGAAATGCCTAATGAAACTTTTACTACTACTAAATATGTAAAGCTTGGTGTTATAATTGATGCAAATCGAATAAATAGATCTATATCATCAACATTTGTATTATTGATTTTATTGTGTCATCTTACATATTACACACATTGTATACGTTTGATAAGATTCAAAATAATTTTTAATTAATTTTATTATATTGCTTTTAATTTAAGTTTTGAATAATTAATTATGCCCCAGTAAGAAATGTACGCTTTGTTGGTAGCAAATATGAATATCAACGAAAATGTATTAGATAAACACAATCATGGTAATTATGTTAATTCATAAAAGACATCAACTATTCTAGGAAATTATGAATAAATGCTAAGAAAATAATTTACACTCTGCATATTTTTAGTCAAGTTTGGCTTCTCTTTAATCATAAATTTATTTCAAAATTTTCAATTGTGAAGTTTCTAAATTAAACTTTATGTCTGCTATAATAAAAAATACACATATATGACACTACAGCGTGTAAATCACGTTTTGGTATGAATCAAATCGCACGACCGACGCAAATCATCATCACGACTAGAAATGTTTAATCTAATTAAATTATTATCACAATATATTACATATTATAATTGATTGTAATCATTCACTGAAATCGATGGTTGAAAATTATTTTCTTAATAAGAGACATTGTAGACAGTTTAATGGCAGCTAATTAGTTTAGTCTAGTGACTAATTAGTTAATTAATAGTAATTGGATCTTACATCAGGATGATATTTTCATAACTCAATTTATTAGTCAGAAAGAACACACAAAAATATGTTTGAAACTAAAAAGTAATCATCAATTATAAACGCAATATTATAACAATTTATAAGCTATTAGTAAAAACATTAGGTAATTACAATTAAATTACAGATGGATCGGTTTTTGTATCGCCAATATTGTCTTGTATAATCTTGTATAATTTGTGTAAAGTTAATGAAACTGATATTAAAATCCGTTGCTTATAAGTAAAGATTTGTCTTTTTAGACAATAATTCTTGGAACCATATTTATATACACATATAGTGGCAACTACTAAACGTACAATATATATATTCATTCGGTTAAATAGAATTTAGAATATTTTCAATAAATATAATTCTAAGTATTATAATATAGTTTGAAAACTACTTTTCTTTACTATATGTTAAAAAATGTACTGTTTTGAAAATTTAAATTTGAATCCGCCAAACATTAGTATTTTGGACTAAAATGTATTGGACCGACAAGTTATTTAGATTAAAACGTATTGGATAAATAAGTATTTTAGACTAAATTTTATTTGACTAAAAAATCAGACTAAAATGTAATGGAATAAATTGATTGGACTTAGTACTTTGAAGAAATATAAAAGAAACTACTTAATTGACATTCAAGTACTCATTTATTACTTAAAAATGCTCGGAAAGTTTAAAATTCTATCCAATGATGATCATTGGATGTTGATCATACAAAAATAAATAAATAAAGTTTATGTTTATGTAAAACTGTTGAGGGATATAAAATAAAATTTATGGAGGTGATATATATATATATATGAATTATGATTTTCAGTATTCATAAATTAATTTTTTTATTTTTAAGACACCAAATTACAATTTTAATTATGAAAGCCGCCCGAGAACAGAATTAAATCATATTTAGAAATTTTCCAGTCATTTTTATTTTATTTTATTGTTCAACTTCTATTTTACATAATATTATAACTTAATTATTGCGGTGAATCAAGTGTAAGGAAATATTTTAGACAATTTTTATAAGTACCTATTTATAGATTTTAAGTTCAGTTTTTAAACTTCAATATATTGTTTGATTAAAATAGAGAATAAAAAATCTTAAATTTAAAAACTATAAATTAATAATAGTAAAAAGCCAGACATACTTCGCACCACAGGTGTTCCTCGCTCCTCGGATGGGATGTTCTTGGCGGGTGTATTACATTTTAAAGAAACGATAAATCATTTCTTAAATAAAACATTTCTGAGCAAAACTTCAATTAATATACAGTAATAATAATTGTCGATTAAGTTATATCTAACAAATGTTATGTAATAATATTGGGTACTCGATAATTGTGTAGGTGTGTGTGTGGGTGTGGGTGAGAGAGTGAGAGAGAGAGAGAGAGAAAGAGAGAGAGAGAGAGAGAGAGAGAGTGCGTGCTTTAGTGAGGTGATAAATGTCTGTGTAAAAATAAAAAAAAATCAGCTAATTTCATTAAAATTAACTGATGTATGCCAAATCTGAACGTATTTTTTAAAATAGTTTATAAAGTGTTATTATTATAATTATTATTATTTTTTATTTTCAGTAAATAGAATCTTATGGTTTTTAACTGACTATACAATAACTTTTGGCTTCAGGAAAATCAATAAATTGACAATCATAAGGTTATAATATGTAGTCAGTTTAAGATTACACGATTATATTTTAAGGGGATATTTGAAAAAAAAAATCATAAAAATAAAAATCATTTACAAAGAACATTTAAATCAAAATACCAAACACTATTTTTAAGTATAAATGTTCTATATCGTTCAATTTATTTTAAAGAAAATGATATTTTGGTAGACAGATAGAACATAATGTTTCTGGGTATTTCGGTGTTTATTAAATGTGTAAATTTAATTCCAAGCTGCAAATACGTGTATCTTATTGCTCACAGTAAAAATTCAAAAAAGTGAAACTTGAGAAAATGGTAAATAGAATCTTTTGGTTTTAACTCTATGATTTTTATTGAAATTTATTTAACGTAATAAAAACAAACAAATAATATTATTGTAAAGTATTATTTTTTCATGAGGATAGAAAATAATACGATAAAAATCGGTATTGTAAGGAAGTTCGTGTGAAAGTGAAATACCTATATAGTTATGATTGTTATGAAGAGCACAGAAATGTAAATTCTACGAAAAATAAGATTTTCTACAATTATTATATGTATGGGTAAAACGTCAGGTAAAATATATTTGTGAAAAAACTAAGCAAATGATCGTTTAAAACCAAAACATTCCACACGATAATATGAAAATACATGTAAAAATTATTTAATTACTTTCAAATTATAATTATACATTATAATTTTAATTTTTTTGTAGCAATATGATATGGCAACTTATTTTTATTTTTAACACCATTTCTGAATTCTTAATAATATTGTCTCATCACCATGGCCAATCCCCATGTAATGTAAAGTCCAATAGGTTTTAATAGGTCCAATACACAATTTCAATGGACAAATAATGTTGAATAAAACTTTAAAAACAGGCACTTGTTTAAAGGTTCATAATTATAAAATAGCATCTTAACGAATGTTGTAGGTATGTAAAAGAATCCACTGTTATAATGTTCCTATAGAGGAAGATATTATAATATATATATATATATAAGATGACGTCAAGATGATGTAATCAATAGTATTGTCATCTTTCATGCAGTATAATGATTGTTTTTTTGTTTATAATTATAACGATTTTATTGTTTTCTTTTGAACAATGCGCTACATTAAAGATCTAAATTAGATAATATGTAATATTAAAATAATAATTAATTGGGTATGTAGAGAAAGTGCGCAACGTTGAAAATTTAGTTCAACAAAATAATCTAGATAGTCTGTAATTGTCTGAAATCACAATGTACAATACTTTACTCTGAAATAAACTGTATTTAAATATTTTTAAGTATTTTAAGATTCTAATGGATAGAGGAGAGCAATTTTACATTTTTATGTAAAGTTAGCCATTTTTTTTAAATTTTTCATAAAATAAATCACACAAAAATACATGGCCAATGGCCATACATCATTTGACATTTTTTAATATATCACTTCAGGAAATAATCAAATTGAGATATTCATCAGATCACAAAAACGAAAAATTGATATTTGATATATAGCTATATACTCGTATTTTTAAATAAAACAAAGTTAATTTTTCCGCACCGGAAAATCGTCGTACATATTTGAAACGTTCAATGATTATTTAAATTAGTATTGAATAGACACCGTCTATCCACCGGGAAATTGATTTTATAATTAGCATAACATGATTAAAGAAGCCGGGCACCGAAGCGAAATATCGCTCCTCGAGTGACGGTTGGTGGGTAAAATTTAAAAAAAAATTATAAATCGTTTCTTCAATAAAACGATAATACGCAGAGCTACGACAATTTTATTTAAAAATTATAAACTTTATTATTATTATAAAAAAGGGATTTTTTTACTTTACAGATTGAGACTTAGACAAGTATACGAAAAAGTGTTCACAGAAAAAAAAACAGTAGCTTCTTCACTTAGTTCAGAATCTAAAAAGGTTTTACTAAAATATATAGTATGTACTCAATATTCTTCTTGTATATTTGTCTAAATCACTAAATCAGTTAAGTTAAATTTTAATTATAAGGATTTTAAAGGTTAGGTTATCATGAATAGTTAAATCAACACAAACTACTTTGTCATTAAATTCAATATGAAACTGAAAATAATAATTGTCTTGTAATTGAATCTCTGCTCAATATCATTTTAAAAGATTTCATTTATTGTTTCTTTAAAATTGAACACATCCACCGTGAGTATTCTGAATAATCCCCATGGTGTGAAGTATGTCTGGTTTAGAAAAAAAAAAAAAAAACTGTGTTTAATAGTTAATCATATAATAATGAATGTATCTATAGAAAGCATATTTTTAGATTTGTTGAAAGTAAATATTTAATGGTTAAATAATTCAATACAATAATACTTTAGCATGGTTATGGTCCATTCTTAGGTTAGCGGTAAAATAAATAAGTAACCCTGTCTCGGATATGTTATTCAAACTCCACTTAATTAATACTTGAATTTTATAAAATACGATGGGCTATTAGTTATATAATAAAATATATTGCTAAAAATTAATTAGGCATTGAGCAATTGATCAATTACATAATGCTTAAAAATAATGTTCCTATAAAAATCATTCAAAAATTATTATATAGGTAGGCCTATTGTAAAATATTGCTTTCTTGGTTAGTATAAAACCGAACGAGTATCGGTTTTTATTTATATATATATATATATTTTTTTTTTTTTTATATATATACAAAATACAATTCTATTAACTATTACCGTGAATCTAATGTGCAACATCAAACCACAGCATTGAATGCATTGCTACCCTAGAATGATTATTGGTCCATAGCTAGAGAACTGTGATAATTATTAGTGCGCAACAATAATGGTATAATAATTACTGCAACCGTCTTGGTTTCTTCACTCGCGTGATAATTATTTATTCTATGTACGTTAATTAACAAAATTTGATACGATTTTAATTTAATTTAACATACGATCTTTAAAAATTCAAACTTAAAGTCTTACCACTAAACATAATTTTATTTATCTGTTGTTTTCTATGCATATTAAGTATGTTTACTATGACAATGAAGAAATTTTCAGTACTGAACAATTTAAAATATTTTCATGTTATATTTTCAATTTTTAAGAGGTCACATTTCAAGTATCTATTTTTATGTGTTTTATAAAAATAAAAGTGTTTAAAGTATTACATTTATCAATTACCATTTTACAACATAATTCAATACCCATTATGTGTAATCCAGACAGTGTATCTAATCGTTATATTTATGAATTGAATACCTTGTTCGTGAAAAACGATCGCAAACATGTATTGGGTTTACAGTTTTTTAGCTACACGTTATGAAACATAATTTTTGTCCTTTATATGAAGTATATAGCCTAATAAACAACAATACGTTATTAATTGAATTTTCTCATATAAGTAGGTACCCATATAAAATATTATATCTAAAAATACTGCTTGAAAATTCAGATTTTAGGACCAATAACTGATGTATAATTAAGCTTTAAATGATGGAACTAAATCAATGTCAATTAGACAAATGACTTTTTTTTTTATTTCTAATTAATAAAAATTAAAATATTCAAATTTGTCAACAATTCCTAACCTAATATCTGAGTAACATAACTGTATTTAACAAAATGTGATATCAATTTATTTATTTTTATTATATATTATACAAAATTCAGAAAATTAAATTAACTTATAACAAAAATGTGATCGATAATTGAATACTAATTTCTACTTTTATTTGTTTTACAATGTTGTGATCTTGGTTTAACGCAATGTTTGGAAGGAACACGTTCAAAAGAACTCGTTCTTATGATTTCGTTCAATTTTTAGGAACTTATCAGGAACGTAGCTCCTTTTTCGTGAGAAGGAACATATTGGAATTTCGTTCACTTCTTAGAAAAACATGAACGAATTTTTTCGTTCTTTTTGTCGTTTACTTATACTTATTAAAATATATAGGTAATTAAATCATTTTTAAAATTACGGGAAAATTTTTCATAATAAAGAACTATAAAATTAAACCTATAAACGATAATATTGTTAACATATAACTACGGGCTCACCATCTAGTGAATCAGTTGACCACCTAATTAGGATTGATGGAAATATGTCTGTAAAAGAATTTGCATTGATTGATGATATACTTGAAGCTTTAGTTATGTTAAAATAAAATTAAACTTATATTTAAAATTTTAAATAGACATTATGTATTCATTACAATACTATTGTTTAAGAGTGTAAATAATGTACAACAATGCAATATAATTGATGATTGATTTGAATAAAAAATCATTTACTTAAGAATGAATTTATCTGATTTTTTATTAAAACATGTGCTTACTATATATTTAAAAACATTATACCTAGTCATTTTATATGTAAAATAATAAAAAAGTAAAGTATAGACAAGAAAGCCGAACATACTTCGTACCACGGATATTCTTCGCTCCTCGGATCAAATACTTTTGATGGATGTGTAGAATTTTAAAGAAACGATAAATAATTTTTTCAATAAGACGATTCTGAACGAAGAAAGTTAATATTATAAAGAATAAAAATATTCGTAATTTTTAACACACTCACCAAGAGTATCTGATTGGAAGAGCGAATAATATTTGTGGTGCGAAGTATGTCTTGCTTTCTTGTCTCTAAATTACTTTACTTTATTTTACTTTTTTTTATCTGATAAATAAAGAAAAATAAAAATAAATAATGAGAAAAAAAAGTGTTAGGAAAATGTCCAAAATTTTTTTTTCACATTTTCAAATTTTTTTAGTGCCAAATTAATTTTTATATTATTGTCTATCTATGTTTAAATTTTTATAAAGTTTAGGTCAATGATAGTTTCCGAGTCTTTTTTGTCAAATTTTGGATAGTTCTCCACCACAACAAAAAAAAAGAATTGAGGAACTCAAAAAACGACCTTTTAAAGTACCACCTAGAGGCAAATCCGGTTTCAAAAAGTTGCTGATCGAGACTTTTGGACAAGTATTTCTGTACGAAATAATTTCAAGTCTTTACAGAAAAAAATAATAAAAATAAGCATCATTATAAAATTTCTAGCTTCTTCACTTCGTTTACCATCTAAAATTAAATATGTATAAATTAAATAATTCATTTAAAATTTTAAACTTGTTTGGAATGAAGAAATTAAAAATTTAAAACAGAAAAACAGTACAAATCTAAATAAACTAATTATTATTATATATATAATTTAATACAAATTTTAAAACCATTGAGGAACAAAAAATTTCTACTAAAGAACGAGGAAAGGAACTAGTTCCTTTCTTCAAGCCAGGAAGAGAAAGGATTTAGTTCCTTTTTACCAAGATGAACGTGAACATGAACATAATTAATCTTTTAAAGAAATTTTCCAGTCACTGGTTTTACGACTGTTATAATGGTTTTTGTGTTGTAAAAGTGGTTCAAATGTTCTGTCCACACTTTCTGCAAATTATACAAGGTACTTTTCAAATAAGGAATTTTTCCAAATTTTCAATTGTAACACAAAGTGAAAAGAAAAATTACCGAAAATTTGAGTAAAATTTTCCATAAACCAAATTTTCATAAAATTATTTTTAGTTATTTAGTTGTACTTCCGAAAATAGTTTTTGCATTATTAACTTAAAATCGCCCCCAATTATCAACAATAATAATCTTATACAGATTTAATAACTATAAAAAAATGAATTTGACCATTTTAGTTAATATTTAATAAAACTTTATTTTCTAAACCATTCACCCCATAATAATATGTAATATAGATATAGATGTATTATATTCTACCCATGTTCAAATTTTCATAGAGATTGGAGTAAACTATTTTTATGCACGTTTAAAGTTATAATTTTTGCAAAATTGATTTTGTATCACCGTTCACGTAATATAACGATTTTATTCAATCAAAATTCAACCTAATTTTAAATATTAAAACTGGTGTACAATTTTTTTCGCTAAAAAATTCTTTTCATATTTTATAAGTTCATTTTTGAGTCTCGTATAAATTATGCCAATGTTCAAACTATATTAATATTGTACTTAACAAATTATACGTAGTAAGGATTTTTGAAATTAATTGGCTAAGACCCTAAATTACGATATAGTGTGATTAAAAAAAATGTGTAAGTGCATGGAATGAATTTTATGATTTTGAAAGAAAAATTGGTTCATTGTAACTATTTTTTATTTAAATGTATCAATTTCGTAAAAAGAATAAAAATAATATATATCTTTTATAAGTGAAATATATACTTATCTACCTATGGTATGTGTTTTTATGAGTAATTTTATTGATGTTTTGTATGTTTTCGAAGAAATAAAGTTAAATTTATATCGTGTTACTGTGTGTTCTAAATGCGCGTGTAAATTTCTTCAGGAGAGGTAGATTTTCTGACAAAGAATTTTAAATTCTGAACGAAGTGAAGAAATTAGTGTTTTTACAATGATGTTTATTTTTTTTTTTTTTCTGTAAACACTTTCTCGTATAGATATACTAACCTAAAAGTTTTAATCAGCAATTTTTCGAAACCGGATTTGTCTCTAGTTGGTACTCTAAAGAAGTCATTTTTTGAATTTCTCAATTCTTTAATTTAATTTTTTGAAAATACTACCCAAAATTTGACAAAAAAGACTTGGAAAACGTCATTTTTTAATCCAAACTTTATGAAAATTTAATCATAGATGACAATAATATGTGAAAATTTATAGCGCAAGAAAATTTTAAAAATGTTCAACATTTTTTTAACATTTCCCCATTTTTTTATTTATTAAATAAAATAAAGTAAAGTAAAGTAAAGTATAGACAAGAAAGCCAGACATACTTCACACCACGGATATTTTTCGCTCTTCGATTAAAATACTCTTTGTGAGTATGTTGAAAATGACGACTATTATTTTGTTCTTTATATTATTAACGTCCTTCATTCATCAGAATAGTCTTATTAAAAAAATTATTTATCATTTCTTTAAAATTTTACACACACACCAAGAGTATCTAATCCGAGGAATGAAGAATATCCGTAGTGCAAAGTATGTCCGGCTTTCTTTTTTTACATATTATTATTAGTATGTAATGAAAATAATTGATAAATAAATCGCCAGCGGTAAAGAGAACATACTTAGGTAAAATAATTAATGAAATCATATAACAGTTTAGAAAGGACAAGATAGCTTAACCTGTAGTCTATAATACTGACTACCAAACATAATACGGTAACCGCATATTATTTTATTACTATTTAAAGTATATTACAAGCAGTTATTTTAAGTGTAATTTCTTTCACCTTTAAAAACTTGCTTATTGACACAAGTCCAAATCCAGCATTTATTTACCGTCAGAACACTTACCATAAACGCAATTAGAGTGTAGAGGGTACATAAAATTGTTTTTTGCTATAACCCTTCTAAAAAATCTTGCTTTGATATCGTACTTATAACATTAGTATTTATTTAACTTGAAAAATATATGTGCAAATTGATCTTTTGACTATCAATATTTAATTTAATTATTTTTTATAAATACACTGATCATTTGATCAGAATGTTTGTTTTTAGTTTGAATTTATCAAATAAAACCTACATTTTTATTTACTTTATTGAAAGGCAGTCAATCACTCTGTGATTGCCAATATTTTCTTTTTTTAAGTGTGTATAAAACTAACTTGTAATCGTTATTTTGTTGGTGTACTCCATTAAATTACAAATTTATGAAATATTATTTTAAAACAAATTGTTTTGTGTAATATCTATGGATAATATCGTATATTGTATCCGTAAACCAAAATAATAACCAACTGTTATTACGGTAGGTTTATTTACACATACTCGATGTCAATTCACTTATGTTTCCAGAAACAATCAATAATTTTATTGGAAAAAAAAAAAAATTTTAAATTTTAAATTCAAAATCTTTCCTGTTAGATTTTGGTCGAATTGATTTTAATTTTATAATACAAATTTTGATTAATCAAGAATTTTTTAATTTAAGGCAATTTTAAATATCTATTCTTTCAGCTGTAATATAAATAAACGAAAAGTACGTATTTTTTATTTTTATTTTTCCTCATCAAACTAATAATTCTTAGAATATTCAAATTTACTTCTCCTAAAATTTAATGAGTTTCTAAATTAATCATAATCTATTTTAAAATTAAAACCCATAAAACCAAATTGTACAGTTTTGTTTGGCTTTTCAGTCTAAACTACATATTTTTTTCCAGTGAATGCAATCTCTCACATATACATATATCAGCAAAAAAAAAGTCGGTCATTCTTCACACTAGGGTTATTTTTGCACCACGGGTGGGATACTCTTGGTGGGTAAGTTAAATTTAAAAAAAACCTATAAATTATTTCTTCGATAAAATAATAATAATAATAAAGCTTCAGTTAATATACAATTGTGAATAATAACTGTTTAACAAAATGGTTTCTTAATAACAGAATAATTAGTGTTCAATTTTTCATTCGTGTAAATGATCAAATTTGTATAACAAGTTACGTAATAATAAGTAATAGTATAGTATCACCAAGTGGTCGAAATTCGACCAGAATAACGAAATTAATTCATTGTGTGATTGTACACTGATCTTACTTACTATACTGATATACACGTTGAAAACAATTGAAATAGTAGGTATTTAATATTATAATACATGAAAATATTGAATTTTCAAAATCAAATAATCAGTAAACTATAGATTTTATCCAGTATGGTTATTTTATAAAGTAAATTTTAGTACACACCATCGTACTCAATGCCAAAAAATACATAAGATTGCGATAAAACACTATCAACCTTCTTGAGTGTAGGTAAACTAAGAATGTACCATAATATTTATCCGTACTTTTTTCGATATTTTTCAATCAAACATTTGTAAAATGTTTAATTGTTTATCTACAAAAAGTTTTATTTCACCAAAATATTTGCAATGTAATTCCCTACCTAAGTATCAAGTTTCTGTTGGACTAATTTAATTTTATATATATTAAAGAGGCTGATTTTTGATAAAACTAACGAATTTCGTCAAAATAATAAAGAAAAAGTTGACTTACAATTTTCGTGATTTTTTCAGGTCAATTAGCCATATATGTGTGTGATGTTTAATTTAAGTTTCAAGTCTAAATATCAATAATTAAAAATTATAAGAAATAAAAACTTTCGAAAAACGAAAAATTTTTATAATTTTCAAAATGCTATACTTAACTCAAAATTGATGAAATATTTTTGAAATTTCCATGAAAAGTTCGTGTGACCATTTTTAGTAGTTGATGAAAGTTTAAAATTTTTAGCTAAATTATTTTTGAATTTATGTTAAAAAACACTTTTCAGTTTTATGAAAATTCCGGTAATAGCATATTTTACCTTCTTTTGTCAATTTTTCGACCAATTTTCCTCGTTATCAGAAAAAATATTGAGAAATTGGAAAAATGATCTCTTTAAAGTCCCATCTAAGTGTGATGTCGGATCTATACACATACTGATTGAACTTTCTAGACAAACATTTCTATACGAAAAAGTGTTTCCAAAAAGGGAATACAATTTAAAATAAATAAAAATAAACATTATTGTAATTCATAAGCTTATTCGCTTTGCTCAGAATTGAAAAATAAAAAGTTCAATCATCATTTTGGAGATGAAACAAGTGTGGTTGTAGAGAATGAGAGATGATTAGACCGATATTGTGAAAATGTGAACATTTCAGAGACGATTGTTAATACTCGATGTATTTCAAAAATAATATTCATAATAAATGAAAATAAATACAATTTGCTGTTGTTTATTATAATAATGTAATAGTGTGTAGTTTTTATCGTCTTATTACAAGTTACGAGTGCATAATATTATAATAAAATGATAATACAATAAGATTACTTCTACATTATGTTATTCCCAAAATTTCTCAGCGGGACTATTATGAATAATAGATACTAGTCTTCTTAACTCTCTCAGCATTGTTTCTGATATCAGTTTTATTTTTAATAAATAAACTCTATATAATATTTTGATAATAATTAAAAAAAATTTTTGTATTTCAAATTTTTCCGAACAGACTAAACATCAGACGTTGATAATTCTATCATATAATAATGTACATAAAACCAATTTTTCTTTGCTAACCTGAGTGACTGAGTAATTCCCTTCCCAGTGCCCCTCAATTCACCCTCGTATTAAGAACTGTTATGATATTTTTCTATTTTACCTAATTAAACCATATAATCGGTAACTTTTTTGAGAAAATTAGAGAAACGGACAATTCGTGTTTCAATGCATAATGTTCATATTCATGATATTGGGTAAGAGTTAATTTCAAAGACCCCCGGTTGGTCCTGCCAAGAAGATTAGTGCTCGTTTATGATGGACATGAGAACCAAAACAATGAAAGTTAACCGTCGCAATAATAAAATGAATAATGCTCCTCAACTACGCTGTTCGTACACACATGACTAGTACGACATGGTTTCTAATTCGGTTCGTTTCGTTTGATTTTTCGTAATACCAATTATGATAATTGCGATAGTTATAATTATTATGATAAAAATGTTATATCAATGAAAACTATCGTAGTTAATGGGGATGACGACGTTGACGATGGCCACGCCCAGTATTTTATTACGCCAAGACGCATATAGTAATAATAATTATAATGTAAAGCACACACAACCATATAATAATGTAATATTGTTATAATATTATTATTGTTGTGAACACACACATACTAGCATGCACAAGCACACGATAACAATGGAAGACACGCGTGTGGATACACATTCACCAGACCATATTATAAGTTTTCACCGGAATAAAAGTCGCTTATAATAATAATAATAATAATAATAATAATGTTACTCTCGGCGGCGCAAGGACTGTTCACTATAGGTATATGCCCACTAGGCTTCCTCGGTCTCATTACCACCACCGTTTGCAATTCAAGCACATTCGCATTTGGCACACTAACCGTTTTAATCGGAGTCATTCCCGCTGATCCCACAGAGTGCATTAAACTGTGTTAGTCACCTGCTGCTCATTATTACCGCGCTGGTTGTTCTGAATAGCTCTCGCGTACCTATCTCTATATTAATACTCGTCTAGTACTGCCATAGTACATACCTACACCTACCACCACCACCACCGTCAAAAGGTTTTTGTTTTTATTTATTTATTATTATTATTATTTTTTTTGGACGTCGACTATATACAGTGTATACCTACTACACGGGTCCGTGTTGTTGCGATGTAATTTATCAGTTTCGTCTCGTGTGTCGCGTGCGTGGTATACTACATACAGTGGAGAGATATTTTCAATCCATTGGCTAATTCACCGCCAGTTCGAGCGTTTAACGACAGTTCGACGACAGCTACGCAGGTCTGTAATGCAACAATAATAACAATAGATTTATAAGCACGCGTGAAAAATTGAAAAATGTTTAATAAAATTTCACATGCTCTGCCACGAGTTCCATACCGAATGTGTGATCTTACGCCGGTATTCGTGTAGAGTGCAGAGATACGCGTTTTGACGGCAACTTTGCCGATTTTTAATATTACCGGTGAGCACATTAAAAACGAGACTTACCGTATATCGTAGAACGTATTTACATTTTATTTTATTACATTATACGATACGAAATATACGCAAGCATAAACGTGAACGCCCAATATTATTATTATTATTATTATTATTATAATGACATAAAGATATGACATTTAACTTACTTTCTATTTCTCGATAATATATATTAAAATAAAATAAGCAATTTTAATAACAATATAATAAAAAAACTATAATAATACAACGGACGATAGTAATTGGGGTATAATTTATTTTTATAACACCGCACATTCGTTTTCCATCGTCATAGCTTAATACCGACTGACTTAATACAGTGTTGCGTAGTTTTTTCAATAATGTTTGATCCATATTGCGTCGGGTTATTATTCCGTATTCGCCTACCTACTTGGAATGTTGGTATAATTAATTACCACCGTAATATTGCATAATAATACTAAATTAAACTTTCATAACGGATGAATATCGATTTGCGGTTATTTGGATGTATAAGCAATTATTATTAAATGCCCTGTTGTATATGTGTTGTGTATTATATTATTATATGCGCTTGAAATTAATCAATACTCGACTAAATCGAGTGTAGGTACAACACGGAATAGATGCAAAAAGCTCGTGTTTACTATAACTATTGTATATTTGTCCGCGTTGTTTTTTAATCGACAGATGGCGCTAAAGATATGGACATTTTTGCTCGTAATGTCGCTTCCAGCTGCAGAGCACGGACGCGGTTTCGGTTCATTAGCGGCGGTTTTAAACGGTATCGATTATCACCAAATCGAGCAAAAACTGTTCTATCCCGCCGACGTACGAAGTAAGTCAATACCATATCATTATTGTCTGCGAATAACGAAAAATATACCATTGCAACCGACGAATAACGCGATAAGGGGGAAAAAAAAGTTATAATAACAATATAAATAAAACATACGACCAGAGTGTAGAATGGATAATCCGTGATGCGTGAACAGTGCAAAAATGAAATTTGTCAATTAGTTTACGTATACTTATATTTAGGTTTATCGTTTTTTTCTTTTTTCTGCCGGTACAGTTTCCTCGGTAATACGGCCGACACGGTTTGGTGACCTTCATCGGGTGGACAAGCGAGCCGCACCAAAAATAACCAACAAACACCCTTACGTGGCCGCCATGCAGCAGGCTGCTTCGTCGGGGATACCGTCGCTGGACGGCCGGTGCATGGCCCGCGTGCAGTCCGCCCTCGGTGACATGATGTCCGCGGCCGCCGGCAACAAACACGGTAACCGGCGCCACACTTCGGTGCCGCCGCCCGGCTTCATGGACCTGTCCGGGTACGCGTTGCACCAGCGGTTGCGCACGGCTCCCGGAGCGGAAATGTACGTGACCGGAATGCGCGCCAAGGTGATGCCGCCTCGCGACGCAGGGTCAGGGGAATCATCGTCGGGCGGCGGCGATTCCAGGGGCGACCTCCGATCGTGGGCCCGGGTGGACGGGTGCCAATACGACCCGTTGGGCAACACGCTCGAGGCCCGCATGCGGTTCGGCCGCACTATAATGGTGTCTGGTTCCGTGCGGCTGTTGTATGGCGGCGGAAATAACCGTGACGTCAGGAGCGCCCCCGGCGAAACCGGATGCGACATGACGCTGCGCCTCAGGCCGCGTGCCGGCTTGGGGTTCACGGCCGCGCCGCTGACCATGCCCGAGAAATCGCCGCCGAACCGGTTGACGGCCACTCCCACCATGACAATCCGGACCACGGCCACGTTCATCGATCCCGAGCCCACAGACGACCCAGCGACCGCCTACGTCAGCATCCACTCGTACAATTGCGTCGGCGGAGCCGCGGGTTTCATGGGCAACCGCGAACACCCGGTCTCGGCTTCTTCCAACCGCTACGAACAGATCATGTCCGCCGAAGACGGTAGCGACGAATTTCTGTCCGACGGCGACACGGAAATCGACTTGGACGATGATTTCCCAAAGTTCAACGACGTGCGTACCAGTAGTCGACGTCCGTCTTTACCGTCTTTCCCGTCATTGTCCACCTCGTCACCGGCTTCGTCAGCATCGCCGTCCACCGTCGACATCAAGCCCGCCGTAAACAACGTTTTTGTTCCCGCCGGTTTCGTAGCTCCCGCACCGCCCAGTCCGGAACCGCGAATCCGGAGAATACAATATCACACCAAGCCCCAGCATCCCCTGATGGCTGTGGCCGGCATCAGCAGCAGTCAGCAACAACAAACGCAGGATCACCTTCTCATGGAAATGGAAGACGTGTTCGTCCGGGGTGTTCGGTCCCTTTTGGCCAAACACATGGAACGCACTCTGCAGCCCGTGCTGAAGGACTCGCTCATGGCCAACATGGGATACACCGTGTCATACGGTTGACGACGTTAACGTCACTCATATTTTATTTATATACTTTTAAACCGTATTTATTTTTTTACAATTTTTTTATTTTTATATATCATATTTATTCTTATTATATTTATAATCAGTATCAATCAGCTGTATTATGATTACGTTTCAAATCAGCGTATAGGTGGTTTAATTATTGTATTGGCGCTAATTGGACGATAATTTATTTATATTATTAATCAACAGTATATTTTAATTCCTATTACATATTGCATGTGTATTATTTGAAGATTTTCGATTAAGCCTTGCTTTACGTATTCGTAAATAGGATCAGAATATACTAGACTTAAGTAATTTATAAAGGTTAATAAGAAAACAGCACTTGTATAATTATGCGTAATTGATTTTTTATTCTTGCATAATAAAACTGATTTTTTTGTATGAACTTGTCGAACGTTTTTTAATGCTGAAATATTTAAAAGATACAAATCTTAATAACTTTTAGACTCTAAAAGAATCTATTATTATTTATCACTTACATATTACGTAGCGACACTAAGTTATTTATTAAAAAGTTTTTAGGAAATTTCCATTTGAATTTGTGGTCTACCCAAATAAATATGTACTGAATTGTGCTCTAAGTAATCTTTTCAATGTGTTATCTGTACAGTATTATGCAAAGCATAGTATAACACATCTGAATATGTTTTTTGTAAGTTTTCTACAATTACACAAACACTGCATATTAACTTAAGCCAATTTTTTTTTTCAGTTATGGCAGGGTTCTAAAACGTGAATTGTATTATTTAAAACAGCAAAATTATCAACTACAACAAACCTTATAATTATTATGTTATATCTACCAAAAATATAAATCAAAAGTAAGAAAAACTAACAAATCGTAAAAATTGGTATTGAAAAAGAAATCTCATGATAAAGCACTACGTTTATGCCGAAAATGTGATTTAAAATTTAATGTGTAATAATATGTTCAATGTTGTGTGAATTTAAAATATTTATTGTATGCTCTTTACACGTAATTTGGCAATTTATTCAAAATTAACTATGTTTTTGTTTAAAACAAAAACAAAAAAATTTTAGGAGTTTATATGCACTTTTTTAGATTTTGATTGGAGCGAAGAAGCTAGTATTTTTACAATTATGTTTACATTTTATTTATATATATATATTTTTTTTTTATGTATACACATTTTTTGGTATAGAAATACAGGTACAAAAGTTTCAACTATTAACTTTTTGAATCAAAATTTGCTAAATTTAAACGGTACTTTTAAGGAATCATTTTTCGAAATTCTCATTAGTTTTCTCAAAATTTAGAAAAAAACTTCTTAAAATAAGACAAAAAAAGGCTCGGAAACTATCTTTAATGGATAATCTAAACTTTATCTTTTTTAATCCAAACTTTATGGAAATTTAAATATCAATAGACAATAATATGAGCAATATTTTGGCAAAAAAAAATTCTGAAAATGTGAAAATAAAATGTTTGGAAATTTTTTCGCATCAAAATTGTTTTTTTCCTTTTCTCAGTTAATAGTGGCGTAAAAAACTGGTAGAGTTAAAAATATTTATTTTTTTTTGTTATAATACCAAATTTTATAATTTTCAAGTAAAATTGTCTTGAATAAACTGAAGCTCTAAATCATCTTATTGAAGAAATGATTTATTGTTTTTATAAAATTCAATACAACCACCAAGATAATCCCACCCAAAGAGTGAAGAATACTCACACAATATGCAAAGTATGTCCAGCTGTTTTATATAAAAGTCTAAAACTTGAAGCGCTATTTCTTTTCTCTTTTTGAAGGGGGCAGCATTCACCCCCTCCCCTCATCGATTTTTAACAAATTTTAATGGATTGAGAATAAAAATGAGAATCTATCAACATTAATTTAATATCAAAAGCTGTCAATTTATTTTCGAATCTAAGTAAATCCAGTTGTCCATTAATGCTATTAATTAAAAATTAAAACTGTATTTTGTTTTAGAAAAAAGTCGAAGAAGGTAGACTGATTTTATATTATTATTTCTTTTCCTTTTTTTCATGTTTAAACGTTTTTCGGGTTCAAATAATTGCACAAATGTTTTGACCCCTTAAAATATCAGAAATCTCTACGATATGAAGAAATCTCTACTTTAAAGAGGTCATTTTTCAAATTTCTCAATAATTTTTCCAACATTTGAGAAAAGCTACCCTAAATTTGACTAAAACTTTTATAAAATATTATTATTTTAGACTATTTAAATATATATGTGTGTGTGTGTGTGTGTGTGTGTGTGTGTGTGTGTGTGTGTGTGTGTGTGTGTGTGTGTATGTGTGTGTGTATGGGGCATTCCACGTCAGTTCAGATGGTTCCAATCCTGATTCCCATCAAATTCCCATCAATTTTGCTCCTTATTTATTTATTTTACATTCTGAGCGGACCGAAGAAGCTTATGAATTACAATGATGTTTCTTCCCCCACCCTCGTTCTGTAAACACTTTTGTATATAAAAATATTGATCCAAAAGTCTCGATAAGCCACTTTTTGTATCAAAATTCGGCTCTAGATAGTACTTTATACTCAGCATTTTTTAAAATTCGTATTATTTCAAAGGGTTTACACTTGCAATGTACCCAAATATGCTGAGCTCCTTCGTATTATGATTCATGGATTATTCTTCGCTTCTCGGAGGGGGGGGGATTTTGTGGGTGTGTTAAATTTAATAAAATGATAATTTATTTCTTCAATAAAATGATTTTGAGCGGAACTTCAGTTTATATAAGATAATTATAAAGTTTATTATTATAACAAATAAAATTATTTTTCATTTCCCTATTTTCATATCCTACTGTTAAGTGAGAACAAGAAAAAAAATTTTCACGAGAAAAAAAGTGTTAAAAAAAAAATTCTAAAACAAAAATTTCCACATACTACATTTTTCTTCCATCAAAATATTTTTAATTTTATTTTCTATCTACATATATTTAAATTTCCATAAAGTTTAGATGACAAAAAAGTTTAAAGGCTTTAAGTTAACTAATTTTAGTAAATTTTAGTTTGTTTTTTTTCAATTTTGAGATTTATAAAAAAAAATAGACTAATTAAACTAAAAATTGAACTAAATTCTGATTCAAAAAGTTGCTGGCCGAAACTTTTGAAGTATTTCTGTACGAAAACGTATACACATGAATATAATATATATATATATATATATATATCATTGTAGAATTACTTGCTTCTTCGCTCCACTCAGAATTAAAAATCTATCTTGGATAATTATTTATGTATATTACTCAACTGTAATTCTATTTAACTGACTTTGAGAAATTATTTTGAGATTTCTAGCAATGTAAATCGAATATCTTCGATATTTATGGTCGCTATACTTCTAATCTAATATAATTTGTTCATTAATGTACAATCAATTGCTACAATTATTTTATTTCATGCACATTTATGTTTTTAAGAACATATTTTTAATTTTGAAGCGGCTATATTGTATACATATTTTTGTCATATCTTGCATCATTAAGTAACATTTAAATTCTTTAAACAATAATTTATAATTTTAATGACGTATTTTATCATTTAAGTATTTTATAATGTATATTATTAAGTATATTATATAAATGATGTCTAATTTTGTGATTATCTAGATTCTAGACCACTTCAGACTACGTAATTAATATTTTATAGACGATATTAAACAATTATATTTACAATGATAATAATTATAAAAAACAATTAAACAGTATTAACCATTGTTTAATATTCTTTAAGTACGTTCGAAAGAAATAAATCTCTCTTCGCTACTACAGTAAGTTTGACTGTAATACTATGACTGCGATTATAATGAAAATGCATTTAAACAAATGCCTATTTAGACTATTGGTCACAATACCTATGTCATAAAAATAATTATGCGTCTATTGATAGTAGTTACAAATTGTCTGGGGCAACTCTGTACACAACTTCGTTTCTGTTCGAAACATTATAGGTATGCGATATAATATAAAAGGTGATATATTTCACGGTTCGTTCGACGACTGCGTAACAGTTAAAATGGCTAAGGATACGACCACTACGTTAAAACCACGATGAAACTGTATACGTACTAGCTGTTGGAGTGTATACATTATACGTGGTACCACAATCGGTTTACATATACACATTAGATACACCCGTCAAACTGACTAGTTCTGAATATAAAAATAATATATTGCAATCGTTATATACTTCCAATACAGCTGCCGTGTACCATTATTTCTACACGCTACTATAATAATACACCTAATTTTAATAAATATCCTTATTGTAGATAATTTATACATATACTTAAACGTACTAGTATGGCATATTATATTAGTATCCCTTTAAAATACACGAGCAGTAAAATGATCATCAGGCGTACACGAAGCATGGATAATTAAAATCGTAAATTGCATGGTAATTAGTTTAAAAAATTAATTAAAAAAATGTATATGTCATATCATTTTCAATTAATTTATACGAGCAGATAATAATATATTCATCATCACTTTGAAAACGTACTACGAACAATTATTATTTTTTAATTACAAAAAGAGGTATTTATAATTTTTTTGTTTCCACCATATTTTATATTTTATAGTGATCCAAATTTTATATTTATAAATCATTGACTAATAATTTATTATTATATTGGAAACCGATGTAAAAATAAACGCTTGATATTTCTAAAAACAACAGTCTACAGTGTAACATATTTTTTAGTTACGCTTTTGGCACTTAAAAATGTAAATATCTAATTACATATTTTTTTTAATCGAAATCATTCACGGTTATATTTAAAATATTTTATTTAATAATGTTAGATACTCAATATTTGCTTGTGTGTGTGTGCCAGCTAATGTCTTTATAAAATACTAAAAAAAATAAAATCTATTTTTATGAATTGATAAACCATCATCATCAGGGGCGTATTTAAGGGAGGCCTGGGGGGCTAAGGCCTTCCAAAGAGTAGTTTTAGCCTCTCCCAATCGCAATATTTAAATGATATTCGTATAGATAAATAGTGTCATTAATTACGAATTGTATAGTCAGATTTCATTTTAGCCCCCCCCCCTGAATAACAATCCTAAATACGCCCCTGAAAACTATTAAATGGAATTTCAGTGTTCTTATGGGAATATTTGGGTTTTGAGCTCTTTATAGGTTTTACTTTATTTTTGATTATGAACAAAGTGAAGAAATTAGTGTTTTTACAACGATGTTTATTTTTTTTATTTTTTTTACTGTATACACTTTTTTGTATAGATCTACTTGTCTATAGGTCTACTTCGATCAGTAACTTTTTGAAATCGAATTTGCCTCTAGTTGGTACTTTAGAAAGGTCATTTTTTGAATTTCTCAATTCTTCATTTTTTTTTTTTTTTCAGGAAAAAACTACCCAAAAAAAGACTAGGAAATTATCATCTTTTAATCCGAGCTTTATGAAAATTTAAACATAGATAGACAATAATATAAGAAAGATTTTGGCTCAAGAAAATTTTGAAAGTGTGAAAAAAAATTTTTGCACATTTTTCTAACATTTTTTTTTTTCATAAAATTTTTTTTCCTTTATTTATTAAGTGTAGCAAATCAAAATAAAGTAAAGTATTATTAAAAAAGTAAAGTGAAGGCAAGAAGACCGGACATACTTTACACCACGGATATTCTTCGCTCTTCGGTCAGATACTCTTGGTAAGTGTGTTCAAAATGACGACCATTATTGATCTTTATATTATTAACTTCTTTCGTTCAGAATCGTCTTATTGGAGAAATGATTTATCGTTTCTTTAAAATTCCACAAACCCATCAAGAGTATCTGACCCGAAGAGCGAAGAATATCCGTGGTGTAAAGTATGTCTGGCTTTCTTGCTTTTACTTTAATTCACTTTACTTTTTTAATAATACATTTGAATAAAATACACTATTTTTTCAAATGCCCAAATAGTTCAATACAATTATTATTTAATAACGAAGTAATTCATGTCCATTTCTATTTATAATATTTAATATTTGAAGCAAATTTTTCGTACATTTTATGTTTATTCTTCAATTAAAATCTTGCAAAATTTTTGATTATTCGTCCGTAAAAAAATTTCTCTCACCAAAATATTTGTTATGCAATTTTCCATCTGTGTAATAAATTTCATAAAGATCGACTGAAGTAATTATATATTATATTTACTGAAGTGTGGAATTTTATGTAAAACTAAGGAATTCTGTTATAATATTAATTTTAAACACTTATAAAAAAAAAAAAAAACTTGACTTAAAAATTTGAAATTTTTTCAGTACCAACAGTAATACACATGATTGTGTTTGTATTAAACTTTCAGATCTAAATATCCATACAAAAACATTTAATGAAATAAAAAGTTGGAAAAAATGAGAAATTTCCTATTTTTTTCAAAATTCTGTGCTTTCCTCAAAATTAATCAAATATTTTTGACGCGAAATATACGCACGATTGTATTTAACAGTTGATGAAAGTTTCAACATTTTATTTCCATTATTATGTTAAAAAATAAAAATCGAATTTATGAAAATTTAGGTTATGACGTATTTTGCCATTTTTTGTCAATTTTTGGTAAATTTTACTTGTTAGAAAATTTTGAAAAATGACCTTTTGAAAATACTATCTAAATGAAATTTCTGATGTATAGAGTTACTGACCAAAACTCTTGAACCAGTATTTCTACCTAAAATCGTCCTTCCATATCTACGGGGGGAAAAAACACACACACACACAAATTTTATAAAACCAATACATTCTTTGCTCCGCACAGAATTTAAATCCTGATATACTTCCATGGGTATTCTTCGCTCTTAGGGAAGGACTTGGAGGGTGTGTCAATTTTAAATTTAAAATTTAATAATTTCTTCAATAAAATGATTTAGATCAGAACTTCAGTTTAGATTAGATATTTTTACATGAAGATTATAAAGTTTATTATAATAGAAAAAAAAAATTGCTTGACCAGGTTCATATCCTCAATACCTATTTACTAAGAAAATGAAAAAATAATTTGATCAGAAAAAAAATTTTCAAAAAAATAAGTTGCAATTTTTCTTTCAAAAAAATATTTTTATATTATTGTCTATCTATGTTTAAGTTTTCATAAAGTATGAATTAAAAAAAAAAAAAATTAAAGGTGTTTATTTCAATTTTTGGGTAGTTTTTTCCATATTTTGAAAAAAACCGTAATGAATCTCCCCAAAAGTAAATACCATCGAAAGGTAAATCCTGATTCAAAAAGTTGCTGGCTTGAAATTTAGACAGATATTTTGAAAGTAATACAAAAACGCCTACACATAAAAAAGTGTGTACTTCGCTCCTTGAGGTCTTCTTCTCACCTCGAGTGGTATACTCCTGGCGGGTGTGTTGAATTTTAAAGAAAAAATAAATCATTTTTTTAATAAAACGATTCAGAATGAATCTTTTATATATATATTAATATATAATAATAGTAATTTTCAATATAAGTATATATTTATATATAAAACAAACAATTGTTATATAATAACAAAATTAACCCATGATTCGTTTAAATGATCAAATTTTATGTGGTTGTACTCTGATCTTGCATATTGTACTGATATACACGCACTGAACTTCAATGTTGAACTAACAATTATTTTATTACATACCTAAATCATTAACGAAAAACGAAAATTGATTTTACGTATATTACCCTAATGATTATTCCATAAATAATTTCAAATTACAATAAAATATAAATGCCATAATAATATAAATTAAAGCATCTCTAATTATCGCAAATCAACATTAATTCGCTGAAATATAATTTGTCACCTCTTGTCAGTCACGTTTGAAAAAAGTGCAAAAAAATATTTTTTACAGAGTCAGGTTTAAACCCGATACCGTCGTGTTCGAGAAATACGGCTTAACCACCATGGACTATAAATAAAGTAATGAAAACCTGTTGAAATAGTAAGTATTTAATAATAATAACCAAAAATACTGAATTTTCAAAATCGAATAATTAGAATACTATTGATCCGAGTGGATTTTAGTCCTCGTCATTATACTCAGCGTCGAAAAGTACATAAGAATGGCGATAAAATATTATCAACCTTCTTGAGTGTTTGTAAACTAAAAACATATCATAATATTTGTCCGTACTTTCTCTGATTTTTTTTCAATCAAACCCTTGCAAAATTTTTATTTATTCGTCGGTAAAAAATTTTATGGCACCAAAATATTTGCAATGAAATTTTTCACCTATGTACCAAGTTTCAAAGAGTTCAGTTAAATCGATTTTCATTTACATGTACGTTAAATTGTGTAATTTTAAGTACAATTAACGAATTTTGTTCTTCAAACAATTTCATCTTTCAAATTTCAAATGGTTACAGAGAAAAAAGATTTTTTACAATTTTTAAAATTTTTTCAAGTCAATTACATACATATGTGAGTGAGGTCATATTAATTTTTCTAGTTCAAATATCAAAAATAAAAATGCCATTACTTACATAAAAACTAATAAAAAACAAAAAATTTCTAATATTTTCAAAATGCTATACTTAACTCAAAATTGATCAAATGTTTTTGGAATTTTATGAAGTGTTCTGGTGACAACAATTTGAATGTTTTTGAAATTTTCGGTAATAGCACATTTTTCCGTCAGTTATCAATTTTACAACAGATTTTCGTGATTTTGAAACTGAAAAATTTGAAATATAACTTGTGTAAAGATCCATCTGGGTGTGATTTTGGATCAATAGAGTTATTGATAGAAACTTTTTAACAGGTATTTCAATATGAAAAAGTGTTTACAGAAGGAGAAAAAATAAAAAAAATAAACTTCACTGTAAAATCATAAGTATCTTCGCTTCGCTCAGAATCTAAAATAATTTAAAAATACTATAATTTACACTCTGCTCAGAATCTAAAATACTTATAAGTAAGTATTAGTACAATAATTTCACAAAAAAAAAAAAATTAATTTAAATTATTTTCCAACAAATCCAAAACAAAAATTTTAAATTTAATATATTGCCTCTCTGTCTTTCCTATATGTCAGTGTTTCCCAACTGGAGGTCACGCCCCGAGAAGACATTTAGAGTAATATGTAGGAACTTTTTAAAAGACTACAAAAAAGGGGATTTATTATTCTTTATTTATTACTGTTAGTAATACATATGTGTCCTATGTTTGTATTAAATCTTAATAGGTACTCAGATATAATTATTTTGTGAAATATTTTGTCAAAACTTACAAAAACCGAGATATTTCCAATATTATTTAAGTTCTGTTTTTACCTTAAAATGGGACAAATGTTTTTGAAAATTGTATGAGATATGCGTGTAACTATTTTTATTAGTTGGTAAAAGTTTCAAGTTTGTATATCTATTATTTTGGAAGTTGTTATTAAGTAACTGAAATTAATTACAAGAAAAAATTTATTTTGGTATTTCAAGTAATTTTGTCAATACTTTTTCTGATTTTTTTCAATCAAAGCTTTATAAAATGTTGATTTATTCGTTCGTAAAAATTTTCTTTCACAAAAATATTTGCCATGTAATTCTCTATCGACTCTATCTCTGTACCAAGTTTCGTAAAGATCGGTTGAATCAATTATTTTCTGTATGCGTTGAAGTGAGTAATTTTATGTAAAACTAATGAATTCTATCAAAATGCTAACTTGAAACAGTTACCAAAGAAAAACTCATATTACAATTTTTGAGATTTTTTCAGTACCATGGATACATATACATATAAATATGTATTAAATTTTCAGGTTTTTATATTCAGACATAAAAATTTTATGGAATAAATACTTACAAAAAAGACAAGAAATTTCCAATATTTTTAAAATTCTGTACTTACCTCAAAATTGATAAAATGTTTTTGAAAATTTTTTGAAGAATGCGCGTGCTTATTTTTAGAAATTGATGAAATTTTCAACTTTCTAGCTCCATTATTTTTAAAGTTATGTAAAAAACACAAAATTTAAATTTTTAAAAATACAGATTATGACTTTTTTATCAGTTTTTGGGTAGTCTGACAATACGCTTAGAAAGAGTATTGATAAATTTGAAAAATGATCCCCTTATAGTACTAACTAGATAACATTTTCGATCTATAGAGTTACTCATCGAAACTTTTGGACCAGTATTTAAGGGCGTTAAAAAGGGTGCTTTCGTCATCTTTATTATGTTTCTTATAAATAATATTTTTAATTTATCCTGAAAACATTCTTAATTTACAAAATTTAAAATATAAATTAATAAGCCCATATTAAAACAAAGTGAAAAAAAAGATGTTTTAATTGACATTATATATTTACTTTATTTCTTCAGATAATCAGATCGTAACTGCCAATCATTATTTTATAGATATAAATGTATAAATTGATATACTAACAAAGAACTTTGTCTGATTTATGGTGATCTAAATAAGAAAACGTGAAAATCAGAAAATATAAGATGAACCAAAAATATGCCCTATAAATAAAAAAAAATATGGATTGTAAAATTACAAATATGTGTTAAAATATGCAAAATAAAGAAAAAGTTTAAAATATGCAATTTATGTAATATAAAATTAGTATTATTTTA
Organism: Stegophylla sp. TES_Ste_2020; assembly: GCA_025469315.1. Lineage (NCBI taxonomy): Eukaryota > Metazoa > Arthropoda > Insecta > Hemiptera > Aphididae > Stegophylla > Stegophylla sp. TES_Ste_2020. The sequence goes on along the minus strand of JAIPRM010000209.1, from coordinate 42,191 downwards.
ATGACAATGATCAAAGTTGGATACATTTCTTATCAGATTTAAAATAGCTTATTCTAATAAATATATGCACTTACATATAAATCCATTCTCTAATTATAACTATCTATCAGAATATTTTTATTTTATGTGAAATTCGTATAAAGTTGACAGTACAAACCATTAAATAATTTATAAAACATAACCACACAAAATTAATAGCAAAGAAAATAATCTGAATAGTTTTCATTAATTATGCATTTATAAGTTATATTAATTTCAATGTGTATGACACAATGATATAAAATAAATCAAGTAATTTCAATATTAATTAATGAATAAATTATATAATAATAATAATAATATACATTACTATTATTAATATTATTATTGTTGTTGTAACATCATACAGCATCATTGTCCATTTCATACTATTTTTTGCCACCTACTTAGTTTACAATAGGGTGATTGTAAAAATCAGATTAGGTAGTGGCTAAATGGTGGGGTCTTGGGTATGTTGGTGGTATTATAAAAACGGACACCGCCAATAAACAAAACACCATTATAAAGAATTCCGTGATCAGTTTCACATTATTTTTTTTGCACTCTTAAGGTTTCAAAAAATTAATTTCAATAAATTTTTTTATAAGTACGAGTAAATTTTTAATAATAAAAAAAAAAAAAAAAAAAAAGGAAGAAAATTGAATAAAATTGTTAGTTTTTTTTTTTTTTTAATCGACTCACTTAAACAAAATCACAGCAAAAATATGACGAAGACAAATATAGTAAGTCAATATTTTCTAAATTACATCCTTCTATTTTAGTTTTATTATCTTGTAGAACGTATTATTACCTACTTATATTTTTCTATTAATATAAAATTACAATTTAACATAAATATGCTCCTTCCTAATTACATTAAGAATACGATTTGTTTTATGTGACTGGACAAAACAGTATAGATAAGGCTTGGCCTTCATGATATTTTAACTCAATAACTAAAAACTAATTTTGCGCTAAATTCCTATATTCTCCAATAGCATGATAAATCAATAACTAATTTCTCATTAAACTTAAAGGTAACAAGTTAAGAAATCAATATTTATTTTGAAAAATAAAATTGTATTGTTTTCAAAATGAATGATTAAACATTTTTTGGTCTTATACAGTCATATAATTGTCTAAGAATTTACAGACCCTTTTCTCATACAATTCTATTTAGTTCATATTTATAATAAAACATAGCAAATAAAGTATAATGAAAAAACATTAATATCTATGTAATTCAATAATATCATAGAGGTATGATCATTTTTAAGGAATTTTTACAGAGCGATATAATGTAGAGGCATAATATACAAATTTTATCCCTCGTTTAATAATTATAATTAAGCATATTAATTCATATTACCAAAGTGACATATTTATCACCATAATCATCCATTTAAAAAAATTGTTTTAAAAAATTACACACACACACACACACACACACCACATTAATACATATCTATATTAATTACACAATAGCTGCATGTAAAATTTTGTAATTTGTTACCATTCAAAGCATTACGATACATTATACCACCTATTTGTGGTATTATATATGGGAATTTATACATTTGATTATACTTGTACATCGATTAATTAATCGTTTTTAAAGTTATCTTATAGCGACCCGCTGGATTCTTCCGAGTAAAGTTATAAATGCAATTTTATATATTTGGCCCGGCGGTGTTTGCTAGTTAATCTAATTAGTAGTAAGAAATTAAATTCAATAAATTGTTTTGTTAAATAATAGTAATAATAAAAAAAAAAACAAAAAACGATTACTCCGAAAATATATTTTGTATTAAATTCTCATATGAATAAACGCACTTAATTCATATGAGCAATATATATTATTTTGTTTTGGGACACACTACCTCCACTTAGTATAATATTGAACAATTTAATAATAATATTGTTGTTGTACACTTTATACGCCACGACGCGACCACTGCCGCAATGTCGTTGCGCAAATTGCAACCGCCGTCGCCGCAAACACACGCGCGCACGGTTCACTACACTTCTTTATTTATGTATATATGTATACAATACATAAATATATATGTGTGTGTGTGTGTGTGTGTGTGTGTGTATATATATATATTCACACCATTATCATTATATTACTACATACACATATAATATATCAACAATGTTATTGAGATAGTATTGCATTATTACTCCATATTACGACAGTAATAATATAAAGTAATCCGGAAAATACGTTTAATGATCAATTTTTTTTTTCTACTACCATAACACGGAGCACGCATTACTACCAATTTAACTGTACCCATACAATAGACACCTGCGACTGGTATTATTGAAATCGTACGGACAAATCTATGCGTTTTCCTAGAATAACTGTGGGAACAATATGTCCATATAGCCACTACCCACGCATACCCGAACAGTTTTGGCATGTCGTTTTGTACGCCACGCACCACACATTGTATTTAACCCCTTCGATTTTCATTCACGCCTATTCGTATACAATTTCAACAATACACAAAAAACCGAAATAGGTTTAATGGAAGAAATGCCTTTTTAATATTAAATACAAATTAGATTGTCTTTATTTGATTAGTAATGATTCGAATTATTAAGGAACCAAATAATATTTTAAATATTAAGTTTTCGATTTATCGAGTTAGACGTGTTTGATTTTTTAATGTTGTTAGTTGTTACTGTTTAACTAGAACTAGAACTTAAATGTGTAATTTAATGTAATATGAGTTAAAACAATTTAATTTGAACTTTTAATAGGTACGTTAATAATTATAAAACTAAATAATACCAACACATTAATATTTCGATTAAATTGTGAAATGTCTAATTACCTATTTATTAAATCGATCATCATTAAAAATCAAATCAAATTTTAAAATATTTGAAAGAAATTTTATTTATTGCATTGGAAATCAACTTTAACATAACGATTTTTGATAGTTTCGGATTTTATTGTATTGTGTAGTTTCTAAATATATTTGTTATTGCATATTAAAAGACAATCGTATTTTACTTCGTATGCATTATTTTTAATAACATAATAAATTTATTATGTCAAAACGTTCGGATTACCGAATTTATAGCTGATATCAACTTGAATTTTCAAGAAATAAAAATGTATATGAAACTAGCAGAGAAATTTCTACGAGAATTAATTATTATTATTATTACCATTATTATTTTTTTAATTATCGTATTGATTTATTGCTATCTACATATTAGAAACTTATATACATATATATATATATATATATAATACATGTTTCCTCGTCTATATGATTATAAGATTTCAAGGTTAGGCATCTTCAAACCATTTACCCAATAGTTAACTTAAATCGTATTAAAATTATATCGTATTAATCATAATTATTTTTACATTATTATAACTACTTATCTATGCTTATTACATTTTCAAAATTTCATCATCTTTTATACCAATATTTTTAATACACATGTATTAGAACCTATAAATTGTATAAATCTTTTTTTTTAAATAAAATTGTCGTAAATTACAATAGCAAAAAAATAATTATTAATTTTATTTTAATTTCAACACGCTTTATTGAGGAGCCAAGAATTCGGATTGTTTATTGACGGCGGTTCGTCTAGGTTTATCATGGGTATACAAATATCATATAAATGGAAAAAGGGCCACCGCGTTGACCTGCAGGGTTACAATATATATATATATATATATATATATAGGTGTAATGGTGAATTGGCATAATAGACGCACTACTAGTACGCTGGTGGGTGGCACACGCCCGCGGCAATAATATTATAATAATGTATAAACATTTATAATTGTAAATACGGCTGATAGTGTGGGTATTGATTATTTTGCCGTGCAGAAGCAGAAGGGCAGCGCGGCGATGTCGATAAGTCTGGTGTTGGTCGGCGTTTTCGTGGCGTCGTCCGCGGGTTTCGGTGCAGCGGGGGACGACGACTCGGCGGATTATTACCACCGAAGCCACGAGGCGGCCGGCAACTACAATAACAACAACAACAACAACAAATTGCCGGTCATATTGATGCACAAACAGTCGCTCCAGCAGGACGGCGGGTTCCAGTACGCGTTTGCGGCCGACAACGGTCTCAAGCAGGGCGAATCGATCCGGCCGGATGGCAGCCGGACCGGCGCGTACTCGTACACGGACCCCGACGGCAAGGAGATCTCGGTCAAGTACACGGCCGGCAAGGACGGTTTCCGCATAATACAAGGAGACCACGTGCCAAAAGCGCCCGTGTCCGTTGTGCCGTTACAACAGCACCAGACGTCGGGATTCGGCAGCTCGGACTACGGTCCATCGGCCCCCGGCCGCAGTGGTTCGCCGGCAAAAAATAGGTATTTATCGGTGGCGGCGATGGGCCATTGATATTGATGTAATAATAATTATAGTGATGAAATGATGACGCGAGAATACCTAATAATAATCTTGCAACCGGTGGTGGCATATTTACGGTGGGAGGAGGGAATATCTTCCTCTCGAGCTTTTTAATTTGTTTTTTAATAGTTTATGACAGGTAATAAAATATCTTAATTTTCATACGTCACACTTTATAATATTATTATGTAACCACGAAGTGTCTTATCTCGACAAACCCCAACCCATAAGCATCACTCTACAAACGGGCGAACTTACGTTCCTATACTAGACCTAGAAGGTAAAGGAAAATACACATGTTAGTTCTTACACGACCGAAAAAAATAAATATGTGTTTGTTCCTACAAAACTGAAAGAAATATATAACTATGGAAAAAAGCATATCCGTATATACTTATGTTAGTTCCTACATGACCGAAAAAAAGTATAATATGCTATATTAGTTTCTACACGACAGATAAAATATATATTGAACATACGTGTTGTATGATGCTATTCACAAACAAATTGTTGATGTCGTATACTATCCACAAGTTATTAAGTTACCTACTATAGACAAAATGATGCAACCAGTACATATTATTTAGGTACCTACTCTACTTGTCCAGTGTCCACCTCTTTACCATGACATTTCGAGTTCAAATAAATTATGAACATTTTCTGCCCGTATTTTGGCACTCGTCGCTACGCTCTTCAGTACAGTCACTTTGCTCAGCCCAATCTGTATAAGTCCCTTGAAGTTTGCTCGACGTGACGACATTTCGGTTTGATAATCGATAGTTATCGATAAACTCTTGAGTAACCAAAGACATGGTATATCCATTTATTCATTTATTTTTATGCAAAACGTTATTAACCATGAATATTTTTAGTACATACTGTGTAATGTAAGAACTTACCCATCTCATTTCTTCTTTCGTATGGGAATTTAGGTATATATCTCATTTTTTCATTTGTGTAGGAACTTGCACATTTTTCTTATTTTTTCATTCATGTGGAAACTAACATATCTAATTTTTCACCCGACTTTCTTGTGTAGGAACTTACTATTTCCTCTAGAAACAGTTATGAATTATTTTCTTCCACAAATCTTCTTTTTTTATTTACTAAATTTTACCTCAACATTTGTTAATTACAAGTAAATAGATATGACTTCTGAAAAATAAATAAATACTTATTTTAAAAACGATTTTGAAATAAAACTAAATTGTCAAATTTACTTCAGTAGATACTAGGTATTATAAATTGAACTATTTACAATAATGAATCTTAAAATTAGTTAACTATAAATTACTAATACTAGTAAACAACCACATAAAATACAAAAATATTTTTAAACTATTTATTTATTAGATTTGTATGTTTTTTACTATTATAGATAATTAGAATCAAAATAAATAAATTATTACAAAAATAGGTACAAATAAATACTTGTAAATACTATTGTGTAACGCAATCAGCATACAATTCTTATTAATTTCGTACTAAAACACTCAACATTTCGTAAGTACTACACAAAGCGTGTTTTACTGTACACAATTTCAGTGGTTTATGGTATAGTACCGATATTTAATTAGGCAGCTAATTGCATATAGAATATTTGTCGATAAAAACAAGTATTGCACATACGTGTTAAATTCATAAAATGTACATAATTATTTATATTAATAATTAATCAGTGGCGCAGGATATTTTTTCGGGGAGGGTTATTACAAAATTTGAATCAGCTAATTTTTATCATTATAAACCACATGAACTATTGACGAAAATTTGACTACTGTAACAGAAATTTGACTCCTGGAATAACATTGTATATTGAAAATATAATAGAACAAATTTATTTACTACCCATCCGAAAATGATGCATTTTTTAGAACTTCATTGTTTTTTAGAAATCATTTGTTTTTGATATATTGGAAATGTGTTCTCTCGCTAATACAGTAACACTAAAGTTAAGTAAGGTAACTACGTTTCACAAATCAAAAATTTTGCCAAAAATCCACCTTAATAGTTTTAAGGAAAAAATAATTTTTGTACGGAAAATAAAAAAATAAACTTATTCAAATAATAATCCAATATTTCAACATCAGCAAACTCCAAACTACTACAACTTCAAAGCTTATGATTTCCGGAAATATGGGTTCACACCATTGTTTTCTAAATAAAAAAATATATAAGAAAAAGAGTAAAATTGAGATCGGTGTGGTGGGTGGTAAAGTGGATTTATGGCAAGCTTATCACAGTGTCCAGGTAATTAAAATACTGAAATTTTAATTCAATGTATAAAGACACATTAAATTATTAAAATATTCTGAAAACAGATAAGCTTACTCATAAATGTTATTAATACAATACAAATACAATACGTAATTTATTAACGTAATAATATGCAACAAAATTATTTTGGAAGGGGTTATTAACCCCTTAACCCCCTCCCTCTGGGTGTGCCACTGTAATTAATAATAATCAGGTTTAGAGACTTATAGCACTGTGTATTATAAATAGGTTACAATAAATAATAAAAGCATGTAAAAGATATAAGTCCTAAATCTTGATAATAACTATAGCTTAATATTGAATATTATTATATTTATTAAATTTGTCAAATTAACATTATATTAATTCATTTCATGAAGCGTAATTAATAAATTGTGACTTGTTGCCTTATCAATTAATTTACAATCGTCATAACTAATTTTTTACGTATACTTAACAGATGAAATAGAGATGAAAAATTTGTTTCTAATAACATTTAAGTTAAAAAAATGATCAATCCCCCTTTTCAAAAAATCCTTAACATTCCGCTGCTCGTATCATCACGAGAGCTGTTGTTGAAATACTGCTATCGAATACAATTTGGAGAGAAATTATTGTTATTCAACCGAATTGATTTTGGTCGAGAAATAACCACTAAAAATGTCATAACAACCACAACCCCGGTCGACTTCATATTTTACAATGTACCAATATTATATAATACGAGAACTACGGTGCGTTTGAATAAGTTTCAAACTTCATCAATTAAGTTGGAAAATCAAAGTCTGAGGGAAAATTTCGTCGATTAAAATTGAAAGCAATCTATTCGATATACATTTATAAATTTTTGAGGTCATTTTTTATCAGACATATATAATTTCATGTTTTTTTCCAAGATTTATTTGTATAGGAACAAGATAACGGAATATAATGCCTTCGACCTTTCTTATTTCAATCGTATATTACGATTTGTGTATATTATATATTATATATTATTATAATACATACTTGTATTTATGTTTGAATATAATGAATTTCTTAAATATAACTGATGACATAGGCAAAGCATTGGTTTCATTTTATAATTTATATATAATACTAAGTAACTACTAACTGATGATGAAACAAAGTTTATACTGCAAAAGTGATAAATGTACTAGGTACCGACAGTAAAAAACTTTTAGAATGGAATAATTTTGATGTCTCAGACATTAAAATAAAAAAGGGCTATTGTTTATCAATTTATTTTTTAACTAGCAATCGAACTGAATATCTACATTTTAACAAATTTTAGATTCTGAACGAAAAGAAGAAGCTAGTGTTTTTATAATAATGTTTATTTTTTTAAATTATTTTACTTTTTTTTTATCTGTGAATAGTTTTTCGTATGAAAATACTTGTCCAAAACTCTCAACCAATAACTTTTTGAAACCGGATTTGCCTCTAGTTGGTACTTTAAAGAAGTTATTTTTTGAATTTCTCAATTCTTCAATTTTTTTTTTTTTTGTGGGGGGGAACTACCAAAAATTAACAGAAAAGACTCGAAAACCATCGTTTTTTGATCCAAACTTTATAAAAATTTAAACAAAGATAGACAATAATATAAGAAACGTTTTGGCACAAGAAAATTTTGAAAATGTGAAAAAAAAATTGGACATTTTTCTAACCCTTTTTTTTTCATTCAATTTTTTTTTTTTTTTGACTTATTAGATAAAAAAAATTAAAGTAAAGTAAGGTAAAGCAAAGATAAGTAAAGTAAAACAATGATAAGTAGAGTAAAGTAAAGTAAAGCGAAGCGAAGATAAGTATAGTATAGATAAGAAAGCCAGACATACTTCACACCACGGATATTCTTCACTTTTCGGGTCAGATACCCTTAGTGGGTGTGTTGAAAATGATGACTATTATTGTTCTTTATTTTATTAACTTCCTTCGTTCAGAAGCGTATTATTGAAGACATGATTTATTGTTTCTCTGAAATTCTACACACCAACCAAAAGTATCTGACCTGAGAAGCGAAAGAACACTCGTGGTGCGAAGTATGTCCGGCTTCTTGTCTGTACTTTACTTATCTTTGCTTTACTTTACCTTTACTTGACTTTACTTTGCTTATCATTGCTTTACTTTACTTTAATTCACTTTTTTAAATGAAAAGTGAATTTAAAAAATTCACATGCACTGGGGATTTTTAAGATTACCAATATTATTATTTATTATAATTTGTATTAATTTGAAGTTTTCTCGTGTAATATAGATTTATATATTTAATAATTTCTGTCTGTACCACTAATTATTTTTCCATACGCTGAATGTAAGATAATATTATCAAACCAATATTATAAATTAATTATTTTAAAAAAAAAGGTATTGTAATAATAACAAAATAATAGTTCATTATACCTATACGTATGAATAACATAACTAAGCTTATGACATATGACTAATTGTGCCAAAAATATAAGACAAAATTGAGTTATTAAAACTTTTTTTTTGAATTTGAATACTTATAAATTCTTATATAGCTATCTAATAATGATTTGATTAAATGTAAAAAAGATATGGATAGGTACTCATTTTAGCATAAGTTATTAAAATAAATTAGAAATACACTTTAAAAATAAATCTGAAAATAATCTACTATTTTGGAAACCACCTTTTTTTTAAAACGTTATTTTTTAACATATCATATGAATACTGTATTATATATTTTACCAGATTAATTTTGAATTTAAATATTGCTACCTTAAATAGTTATATAGTTATATAGTTAGCTTAAATAACTAAACTGAATAATGTTTAAATTCATTTAACTATTGAATTTTTGTAGGTATTATAATAGAAGAGTTGGGTTGGAAAAAAAAAACTAAATATTCTAAACTTTTATAACATTTAAATTTTAAAACATAATACTGTCTACTAATTTCTCTCCATAAATGCGTTTCACGTTATTAACAATTGTTTGTAATATTTTGAATGTTCTAATGGGTAGATACTTATATTTAAACCCAAACTAAGCTATTCGTTTGATTTAACTTAAGACGTATTTAAATAGAATATTTACACACACTCACAGCTTTTGTTAATGTTTCAGTAATATTTTGACTCTCACTTGTCTTATTAAAATTTTAAAAAATTAGATTTTATATGACTAAATTACATAAATGTAAATTAATACGTAACACTAACGTAACACTATATACTTGACAGATTATTCAGTGCACCCGGTGGACCTGGTTCTCAGTTTAGCAGAGGTGATTTTAATAACGCAGGTAAATTTGACAGTGATGAAGCTTATAGTCCCCCGTCATACAAATCGAAGTTTTCGAAGCCCCAACACTACAGAGTGCGCGAAGAAATTAGTGCCGAACAGCCTAGATACGAAGACGACGGTGCATTCGACGGTGCCGGAGATTATAGTAGTCACAGTCCATTCCGAGCGCCCTCATCTCCGGCTCACGCTGCAGCTTACAATGCTGCGAGTGCTAACTTACAAAAAGATGATGGAGCTTATAATAGCGATAGCGATGAGCGACAACCGCATACATTCGGTAGTGGATATGCGTTTGAATTTGCCGGTGGTGCTAATAACAATGGCGGCGTATCGCCGGAATTCTGAAAAATAACTCGATTATAATAAGTATTAATTGTCTTAACTTGTATGATTATGAAACACGAAACCTAGTTTAAGCTATTTTTAACGTAGAACTTTGTTGACTTTACAAATCAATATATAATGAATAATTATACAACGGAATGGACGCTTGTGATATTATATACTTATTATAATATAAAGCACAATTGTTTTCTGTTTTATTTTATGCTATTGTACATTACGTATGTTTATAATTTTATCATTAGCATTTTTTGTTATTATATTTTAATAAAAACAATTATTAATATTTTACGATTTATATTATCTTTATACTACAATGGTTTTAGAACAAGTCTAATTATTATTAGTATCCAATTATAGTAATCTTTGATCTACGTATAACTCTGACTGAAACAATATAAATTTGAATTTTCAAACCCATTTTGTCTTTTATTATAATTTTCTCTATTGATATATTTTTTTTTTTTTTTACTGTAGCTGCCAATCACAGATATCGATACTCCATAATTAATAATTATTTGTAATAATTTTGGGTTTTCTCTTTCTCTGTTAATATAATATGTGACCACTGCCGCATTTATAAAAAACGATTAATCAACCAGTAATCGGTATAGAACACATATATGGTAAAATTATTACGTGTCTGTCCATCTATCTGTCTATATTGGGGCCACGACGGCAGTAATAAATAATATTTTTACTGGGTTTTCAATTGGAGGGGAATGTCATTTTTTAAATTGTTTTTTTTTTTTTTTTTTTTTTTGTTAACGTACCACCCATCCCCATCCATTTGCAAATCGAAAAAAATATCCTAATGATATAATAGCAATAATAATATATGGTAGTAACTGCAATATCCCTACTATATTTCAGAAAAACATCATATCCAAGAGTTAAATTTTATTTTTTTCCAGTCATCATTTGTTATTAAAAAAAAATATTTCATATATATTTTGTGCCAAATGTAATATTGAAAAAATATGATCAATGAATTTAATTTATAATTTCCGTGTTTATTTAGCTAACTAAAAATTTAAAAGCATTTTTATTGTTAGTCATATTTTGTTAATTTATTTCAGATTATTAAATGTTACACAATATTTTGAGAACAAAAATGATATTGTACCTATTTATTTATTTAAGTTCAATCGAAAGTATAAATATTTGAATAAATTTCAATATTGTATTTGATTTTAATCTAATATTATCACAAGATATTGATTAAAAATTATTTCATGAATCTCCATATTTCTCTAGTTCATTACAAAAATGTTTATTCCACTTATATATATCTTTTAAGAAGAACCTTTTTATATTAGCCTTACTTATAATTATTATGTTGACTCAATTTAAAATAAATATAATATATATGTATTATTATTACATATTATATTTATATGATATATTCTAAATATTATAGACAAAATATAAATCTCGTTTAAAATATTCAATATATCAGTATCGGTAAGTGTAAATAAATTAGTAATTAGCAATAATTACTAATAAAATTTATTCATTTTACTAGAATAATAAAATAGTTAAAATACCATTCTTACAATATATTATTTATATATATATATATATAAAATAAATTATTTAACAAATATTGCAAACATTTTATTTTAATTTAATTGCGTTATGCGTTATATTCCTATAACTGACTTGAAAGTATATTTATCTAAAGATGCACTTGAACAAACTGTACACACTCTCATCAAACTAGGAAAACAAAAAACAAAATTGGATTCTAAGACAGATTTTTTAAACTTTAGGTAACCTGAATTTAATATTGTATATAATCTAAATTTATGTTGTACCCACCATTTAGTAACTATACCAACTATAGCTAGGGTTCATAACTTAATTATATCCGGATGTATTTCATTAAAATGTTATAAAGTATCGTTTTATGTACATAAAGGAACTAATTTGAAATATTTAAAACTGGTACTACTAAATATACAAACAAATTAAATGACATATTAGAAATATAATATATAATAATTTTATTCAGTTAAAACATTTGTATTTTCAAACATTGTAATTTTCTATATTGACGTACTCTTCAATTCACTCGCGCGTGTGTACGTTTTGTAGAAAGTCTAAGATTACTGTGTGTGCACGCGTATGCAGAGTCGGATTTAGCACAGGTAACTAATAATATATTGTCCCCCGATGCCAATTTCTTTGCACACAAAAAAGGGGGTTATTATCAATGACTTGCTCATTTACTTGAATATGTAGAAAAAAAGTTTATTAGAAATATGTATAGTTTATTAAGTACATTAAATATGTATGATGATTAACGATGTATTTTCAAAAAAATACTGTACTTATTTCCTGGTCATACGCACACGTCTTATTATGTATAATTATTGTACAAAACAAGTATAAAACGTATTTCATTATTGCTATAAAAGAAATCTAATATTACATTAAAAATGCTATTAAAAAATGTTTGTTCTATAACTATTACATTTTTTTTTTTTTTTTTTTATATATATAACATACTTTTATTAAACGAATTATGTAAATGATTTTATTGATTTGCTATTAATAAATTTAAATGTAGTAATAACGCATTATTTATTTTATATTTATTTTTATCGGTAAAATGACACGTAGAGTTAAAAAAATATGTATACTTACCACAAACCACAAACACTATTTAACTAGAAAATTTGTTATTTTAGTTTTTAGGAATTTACCTCAAAATTATTTTATCAATATTTAAAAACATTTTTATCTAATCCATTAAAGATATTTTTTTTAAATGTGTGTGCTTAAAAAGTTATTGAACTATAGAATAAATTATTTTTTCTTGTTCTCAAACTTGAAAATTGTCTATTTAAAAGATAGCAAATTTTTGTAACCGACAAAACCTGAAATAGCCATGCAATATAATTTCCATGTAGGACCTTTGCTAAAAAAAAAAAAGTTAAAGTACATGAAGAGCATGGAGAACTCTGAACTATACAAAATTATTAAAATTGTATATAAATGAGGAATGTTAACAAAAATGCAATAAAATTTAAAAAGCCAAAATTGCAAAGAGTCGTACTAAAAGATTTTAGACTTTAATTCATACTTGTATGTAATGAATTTGTAACCAACTAATCGGAAAAATGAAAAAAAAAGTTGTAAATGAAACATTACCCAATCCTATCATAGGCATCCATAATTCACACACAAGGAAGGGCAAAGAAGTTTTTAAAAAATTAATAGACTTATTTTTACAGAAGCCAATTATTTTACACTTAAACCAATTAGATGTTAGTAGTTAAATGATTAATTTAAATTAATTTTATTTGTTTCCATGCAAAATCAAATGTACATTACTATTTAGTAATTACTACAGAAAAAAAACCGAGTATAATTCATATATGGGTATTATTCATTCCTCGGGTGTGATATTTTTGGTGGGTGTGTAGGGTTAAAAAAAAACAATAAATAATTTAGTCAATTGATTGATCAATTTTACCATGATATGAAATTTGAAGCTCTTATAAGTTATAATTGAAATTTGTCTCATCTGATTTGAATAAAAATGAAAATAAAAAATGCCGGTAACTGCAAATTTTGCCGTTTTTCGTTAATTTTTCGACATATTTTCACCGCGCTTGGAAAAAGTACTGAGAAATTGGAAAAATGACCTCTCTAAAGTACCATCTGGGTATGATTCCGGTTCTTTAGAGATATTGATCAAAACTTTTGGTCCAGTATTTCTATACAAAAAAGTTTTTCCAGAAAGAGAAAAAAAAATTAAAAAAAATAAACATCATTGTAAAATCATAAGCTTCTTCACTTCGTTCAGAATCTAAAAATTGACCTAAATAGTATAAACAAAAAATTGAATATGTAATAATCGATTTCATAAAACCTAGTTTGCATACCTAAAGTCTACAGTCTACTAATATTTGGAGTAGTTTTTCAACGTTTTTAGAAAAACCATTGAGAGTTTCAACAAATTTTATGTGAACAACGTTTTCTACTTGACAATACTACTGTCCGAGGTGTTTTTAATGTTGAAAAAATATTTCGATGAAATAATAAATTAATTAACAAACATTATTATGAAACAATTAGCTTATTTGCTCCACTCAGTATTTAAAACGTTAAAATCTATTTCTAGATTATCCATTTAATATTCATTACATATTATACTAAGACTTCACATAAATTACCTAATTTTATTATTAAATTATTGAGTTAATTAAAATTCTAAATGTTGACGATTTTTAATAAAACGATATTATATACAGTGAGATCAAAATCATATTATTTGTCCAAAATAGAAAAATAAATTCTAGGAGAGGGCAAGTGCCCCTCCTTTCTCTCCTTAAAGGGCGCCCATGAATTCTCAATTAATAAGTTATCGTTTTTTAGTATACCTATAGATATTGAAATATATTAAGTACCTACCTAATTACATTGTCAATAATGTTCAAACAGAGAAATACGTATAATATACACACAGAATATCTTCCTGTTAATATATAATAAGTATGTATAAATAAGTAATTTTTAAAAAAAAAGCTTACAAAATTGTTACAAAACCACGGGTATTTTTTGCTCATCAGGTTAAATACTCTTGGTGGATGTGTTAAGAATGACTATTATTATTATTAGTAGTAGTATTGAAGAAATGATATATTGTTTCTTTAAAATTCTACACACCCATTAAAAGAATCTGATTCGAGCAGCGAAGAATATCCGTCGTGCGAAGTATGATCGCCTTCCTTGTCTCTATTTTACTTACCTTTGTTTTACTTTACTTTACTTTTTGTTTTTTAGTTTAATCTCTATGTACAGCAGTAATGGTATGTCGAAGGAGACTTTGAGACCGAATCTCTTCATAAATAATCTCTAAGTACCTACCTACTAATATAATTTATGAGATTATTTGTACCTGAATTATATTTATATACTATATTATGTTTTTGGTATCTTTATTTTATTTCATAATAAATAAAATCTAATTATTGTATAAACAGTTATTTTTACGGGCTTAAAATTGAACTAGTGAAGTCTTAACGATAGTTTCTGGTTCAGTAAAACTGCCGCTCGAAAGTTTTAATTGTAACATATTGTAATAGTGACGACAGGTCTAGTGGAGGGGACAGGGGAGAATAAGCTGAGTGCTTACGACGGTATTGAATCTGGGTTCATCAAATTGTGCTCTCGACAAGCCGTCGTAACTAAAGTGTCGGTTGCATAGTTCGTTTATTAATAATTATATTATTTTCTGGTTTCCATTTTACAGTTTTCAATATGGTAAAAAGAATTAGAAGTAATTGGTAAGAAGCTCGTACTGGGCCACCGGGATATCGAAAATTTCTCTATAGGCCCTTCTCTGTGAAGGCCCTTCGGCCTTATATCATTAATACACTGTATCGTATTAATAATTTAATATGGTAAGTACCAAATTAAAATAATGCTAGGTAGTGTACACTTTATAATTACTATCATTAAACATACTTTAAAAGGTAAAGTATTATAGAATACTATCAATGTATTAATTGTTAAAATTTTATAATATAACATCAAACCTGGGAGGCCCAGAGGGGGGACACGTAATGTTAACGGAGGTACAGGGGTTCAAAGTTCCTGTCATATTTTCGTATGACTATTTCCATTAGTTCATAAATCTAATAGTGTACTATACTGTATATAATTCGGTAATAACATGCTGGTGTTTTATTGTATATTTTCGTACTTTTCACAAAAAAAAGTATAATTAACAGTCTCCAATTAATTTTTATGATTATAAAATTCAATTATATTGTTTGAACATCTTTTTTTTTTAACTTTGACATTTAAATATTTTTAATTTAGACTCAATAAATTATTAAATCATTATCTTCAAAATATAAGACATTTGTAATAATGCTACGTTTTTTTATGTGGGAATTCAGGCATCGAAGCTGAGACATCTGTGAACCAATGTCCCTGCGAAATATGCGACGAGCATAATATTATTAAATATTATGTAAAAGAACTGTGTACTCGTATACTAATGATCGAACCAAGTTGCGGGATAGCCGATAAGCTCGCAGCCGCAATGGTTTCGTTCGCTTCAAATCCTTAATTCCCCTACAAATACACACCACATAAGTACAAAGGTCATATATTTTTAAAGAACAAAGTATAACTGTCCATTGGGACTGAATTAAAAAAAATTTAAAAATGTTTAAGTCTACAAAACTTTTTTAAAATTTAAAGAATATAATTGATATTCATAATCATGAAAATTAACCGAAATTTTTCATCATAATATTTTCTTCGAAAAGCACGGAAAATATACTACATGAAATACTCCCACTGATTTTTCTGAATCAAAAACTATTATGCTATATTTATTTATAATTTATTTAAAATTAAACGAAAATAATCATACAACAAAACTAGTGCTCCTTTGAACCCTTGTATCTTCATAATCTGTACTTAACTTCCCCCCCTCCTGTCACATGATTCATGTTCCCTATAAATACAACTCCATCAAGTTTCACTGAAATCAGATGCATAGGTTATTAGGCGGATGTACTTGACATGTTACGACTATACCGCTATCTATCATGGGTATTAAAAATAAACTTAATAAATTCTGATAGGAGCACAATTACAATTTAATTTTTTTAATTATTATTGATTAATTTTACTAAGTATATAACAAAACAATAATTACAATTTAAAATGATTTTAGTTAATCTAATATCTACTCTACCTGCCGTAACGGCAAATATTATTGGCTATTGGTACAAATCACAGAGGTTCTAGGGTACTTAATACCCTGAATTTTAATGTTATAGTGCCCCGAATGTAAATTACACTTTTAATATAATATAGAAGACATTTGTTTTGCTTAACATTTTATAATTGATTTTGATTTATTCATTCTATTTTCCTAATAGAGGTAGTATGTTACTTGGTGAAGCTCCTCGTGGATCTGTTTTCTCTACAATATGTTTAATGCTCAAGCCACCTTAATATTGTTAGATGATTTTTGCCTATGTAGGAGACCTATTTAATCATTCACTGGTGTAAAAAAGGAGTATATATGTGTCAGTTGAAAAGTTTTCAGAAAAAAAAAAAACACTGAATTAAAATAATTTATTCCACAATATAAACCAATGGACATCAAACACTAAACAGTACCTATTGGTATGTAAAATTATATGATTTAACTTAATTGTCAACTAAATGGAATTTTATACCGTGTTGATTTTTGAAATTGTGTAGAACATAGCAATAAATGATTAAATTTTACAGTCTCATCTAAATATGTGTCAATGGGCCGCAAATACTATATAGCACTTGAAAGGAAATAATGTGATTCGAAGAAGAAAATTTTAAATAAAAATATTCAAGGGTACCAGCAGAAAATTTCTCAAAGAAGAGTGGGCATGAAAAGTTAGGAGTTAGATTAGACTCTGTAATTTACAAATTACAAAAAAATTGTATGAACTATATTTTCAAAAAATAAGTGTACAATTTCTGTGAAGAATTTACCGTTTTTTCCGAATCAAAACATTAATGAATCATTTTTCAAAAAGCAAAACGAGTTAAAATGGTCTATTGTCTTTGAAAAGTCAAAAACGAGTATTATAATTTCTCGTTTTGCTCTGCTCTTTTACAAGAGCGCATGAATATAATATTGTTAATTAATTTTTTATATACATTTTCAGTGAAATATTTGCTACCCTTTTAGTTTTTCTACCCTAGGCCCGAGCTTCATAGGACAAAACCTAAATCCGGACCTGTACGTACTCTTGTGTGTGCAAGTGAATAAGTGAGTGAGTGTGTGTATGGTGTTTAGTGGTCAGAGATACGATCGCAACAAGGTGAATTCGTCTGTTCGATAAACCATCCTCTATGTACACACACTGAAGAGGGCAGTGACGAATAATTAATTAATTGGTATTATACAGGAGATCACATCTCCCTCTCAACAATGTCATCGGTACCATCTCTTCAGTAAGTATACAGTGTACACACTGTCTGTCTGCCATGTATGTGCGTGCTCTCTTTGATGAAGGATAAACAGTCGCATGCGTATAACAGACGAGAATTATTTTTATTTTTCATAAAAAACTGCATTATTATTACACTCGTAACGCGAGGAGGAATTATGTGCAATACGTCGTATATAATATACATTTATTATTATGCACGCCCGTGCGACGGTTTAATCAGTGTACACATCACCTAACAATATTATATGTCATAGTATAAAGTTAATGTTATGTTTCATTGGTCTGTATTATTATATACACGGTAGCTACAGTGCAAGCCGTTTTTCGTCTCCCTCATAAAATCGAAACATCAAAAAAAATATTATTATTATTATTTCATCCCGACAATATTATTACAATTATTATTATTATAATTTTTTTTTTCTTTACCATCACAATACAGTGTTGTTTTTTACGTACTATTATTATTATTATTATTATACACCTATACATACGACGCGTATCGCGGTGTAAAATACTGACGAAGTGACGGCGGCGGTGGTGACGGCGGCGGCGGCGGCGGCGGCGGCGGGTGTGCTGCGCGCGCCGTATACATGCGCCGACGTAATTATAATTATTGTATCGTCTCCGCCGCCGTCGTCGCCGCGCCGACATCGGGGTTGTGTGGTTGTAGCAGGCGGCCGTGGCAGTTGATACCGGTCTTTCGCCGCGTAATGGTTAGTCCGTCGTTGCGGTACTATGTCCGAATATTATCATCGTCGTGAATAATAATAAAAATAAATATTAATTGTTTTCATGCCGACAATCGTTCCGGACCAATCACGTTGTCCATATTGTAGACCGGCGCACATCCATACCCTACATTGCGAAAGCCCCCGGACCTTGTGGGTCGCACATTTCGCTCGTCTGTGAATATTATTTTCCAAAAAAATAGAAAAATAAAAAAAAATAAAAGTCTATTTGACGCCGTCAATACGACAGCATTATTTCCCACGTGTGGCATCCAGTAGCATTTTAGTCCATAGTTCTGCACGAATGTCTCGTGCCTACGACTGCGTTTGATGGACTTGATCTCGTGTTTGCCGCCGAACCCGGACGAAGAAGTGTAGATTTCGACGCAAACCATTTACGTTACAGCGTAACGACAGCCGTGTATTCGGAGCACATTGATTTTGAACAGCCACGAGGGACTCGGCAATTCGGCGCCGTCACAATTATTAACATAATAATAATTGATTAATTAATTGACGACCACGGCCACGGCTGGTAAAATTATTTACGCCGGTGAGTACTACGACCAACGTAATAAAGCATGCTATTTATTTTTATTTTCTTCAGTTCGACATTTAAAATGGTATGTTATTGTTATTTCGATGATTACCTACGTTTTTGTCACAATAATTGTTTTCAAAAATAGACATAAACGATTTATCGGTATGAGTCACAGACGCTTTGTTAATTTACATTTGGTCCACATGGAAACTCATAATCTAAAATCGTTTTTAAGTGAAAAGTTATTGTCTGGGTTGAACGAGAATTGTTGTCAAAAAATAAAACAAAATAGAAAAAATTTTAAATTTCATATTATTACGAAAATAATACACGACATATGAATTAAAAAAACATAACTTCGAGTGGAATTCGTCTCATTAATGTTTCCGTTTAGATAGCCTACTCTTCCGTGTAAAAATTAAAATTACGGTGTCTTATAGTTTTTTTCGACAATTGCTCTAAATTTGTTGTAGATAAACATACCTATATTTATCTGTTCTTGTATTTATTTTATAGGTACCACACTTGTAGTGATGAATCGCAGTATAATAATGATTATTGAATAATAAGTCAATATGTCTAAATACCATAAAAGTTTTAAAAAGATATTTGTACATAATATATAATTTCTAACTGCAGCACAAAAATAATCATAAAATTGATGATAATAATTATAAGTTTGTTGAGGGTGTTTCAAGTTAAACGATCTATTGCCTTGTCTTCTTGTTTCATATACTTATACCTATATACTATATTATATAAACTGATATTTTAATCGTTTACCTACTACAACACGCCCTAGCACATTATATTATATACTGCGTTCGCACGTAGGTATCTATACTAGAATATCTGAATTATAATTATTATTATAATGACCATGCCGCCGTAATATACCATTGCACTATAGGCTACTTAATTATAAACATTATATTATTTATAATACCATCGTTGTGAAATAGTAATCGATTTCACATCGTTTTATAAGTTATAATTATAATTTAAAAATTACGAGTTTAGGGAGCAGCATTACTGCCTCCGGCTACTCACTAACCAAAGAGAAAATACGTACGAGTGTGTATATTATGTGAGTGTTTGTAGTATAATAGGTACGTATGTGTGTGTGTGTGTGTGTGTAATGAACTAAAAAATGACGTAGTATAATTATGTTTTCCATTAAATAATTAATTTTTCCCAAAGACGTATCTATATAATATGTACGAGCGTAATATGGTAATTCAAACATAAATTAATTACTATCGCGAAGATTCATTATATATTTATATAATACATATATGACAATGGAGAGATAGGTTCAGTGGGGTAGTTGCTATTTAAATTGTGATGAGGTGTCTGAGTATGGTAAAGGTCATTGTTAACATTATCGTGGTAGTAGAGAGGCAACAGCCAGCAGCAGTGTGCGCAGCGACGGCAGTGGTAGTCAATTGACGTTATCCGGCGACAACCATTCAAATATTACATCGTCGATGCGTTATAATATTATAACGACGACGTCAAGTAAATGACAGCAATAATATAAGTAGAATAGAACAAAATTGGCATGTATTATCCACCAATAAAATTTTAAACGAGTGATTATTTATGTCGTATAAATATATAAATGTATGAGGCGGATGCTGCATTAGCTGCAACTTATAGTAAACTGTAACGTTTGTATGACCAATTAAAATACATAGAAACTCGTGCAATGTTTAAACGAGATGATTTCATTCAACCTAACCGCGTGCTCGAACGATATAATTTATAATATTTAATGTGTGTATGTATGTATATGTTTCAGATCATCAATGATCTAAATTGAAATCATATTATCTTACACGATCGTACAATATCGGCTCCTAACATGAAGGTATCTCCGCCGTCGTCGCCAATGCCGGCAAAAGAGCATGTAAACGAATCTCAAAACGATAACAACTCGGACACCACTAATAACTGTTCGAAACGTCGTCGGCTGCATTCGCAGACGAATATTATAATTAATGGCCACTATCGACATCGTAAACATATTTACCCACGCGATGAGGACAAGTCTTCATCGATGGATTGTTTCGACGCAATTAGCAATAGCGTTAATGGCAACAGTAATAGTAGTTTCAACAGTAGCAATAGTGGTGAAGACGCAAGCGATTGTGACGATTCATCTATGATGCTTAGTAGTTATCCAAACCAACAACAGCACCCGACAGGAGAAACGTCCTCACCACATCACAATAAAAAGGTACGTTTTCTTCGATATAAATGCACATATAAATATTGCTCGTTATTATTTAACATACCTATATAGTTATACACTATTCGTTTATTTAATTATTTTCTTGCTATCGATTCGATCGGTATTTATATTAAAAAAAAAAAAAAAAAAAAAAAAAAATAGTCTACGTGATAATAATAAAATCCTACTATTGCAATAATTTAGCATCGATCGAATTGATGACGATGACGAGGATATATTATATATGAGTAGAGATTAAAATGCCACGACGAGTAATAAGCTTTGAAAATAAGTTATTAAGCTGATATTGCTACAGCGGTATGGTGTGGCGGCAGTGGTAGTGGCGGCAGAGGTCGACGACAATGACGACGTAATTTTTCTCTGCGAGGGTGAAACGGCGGCGGTGGTGGCGGTTTAATAATATGACGCCGCCGCCGCCAGCTTTTTCACGTTTACCTTTTCCCTGCACTTTCCCTCACCCGATCTTACGCTCTGTTTTTATGCCAGTGCCGCTGTATTTTTCAAAGGATAGGTCAGTTTCTCTGGTTGTGTGTTGTGCACAGTCTAGGTGTCGATTTAGATACAACGATAACCGTTCCTTAATCGTTACCTATCTACGTGAAATAATGTTTATCGCAAGAAAGATTTTCCGATAAAATGTAGAAAAGATGCGTGACGGTATTCGAGGTTTTTGATGACAAATTAATTAAGATTTCAAATACTGTTAGTACTTTTAATTATATATTATATTACATTTGAATAAATGTTCAGTTAATTATTCTTCAATTTCGAAAGTCATAAAATAATAGAAAATTTCACTCCAGTATTTTGATTTTACCTTTTAAATTAATTATTGAAATGAGTAAGTTTAATGGAAATCACTCGGTTACCTTATTAATTCAAGCATACTTGAATTATGTATACATAAATCCATACAACAGCGCTTCATAGCACAGTTTTATTGAAAAACGATAAAATCGTTACGAATGATTACGACCATCTATATAATAACATAAAAGAATAGCTTTTACCATACACAGCTGCGCGTAAATGAGATGTATACATTGAGCAAGAACGTTGGAGGGGAGGGGTTACACACGCAATAAAATCGTGATGCGGTACGGTGGAAAGGGGCAAAGAGACAAGTGGTAATAGTGGTAGTGGTGCAAGGGGGGTTGGTAGTGGTAGTAATGGCGTTGGTCTGCTGTTAGTACTGCAGCGTTTATAGAACCGGCGCCGGTGGGGGTGGCGAAAATGGTGAAAACAGTGTGTGTGTATATATATATATATATATATATTTATATGTATATATATATAGGAAGGGTACGATATTATAATTAGATGACGTAATAGTAATAGTGGACCGAATACGGCTGGGAGAGGAGGGGGTGTGGAAGCAAAGGCGGAGAAGGGTGAATAATCCCATTTGCCTCGGCCCTGTACCCTGATTTCATACCACCGCGTCGACTGACCAACCCTTTATACACTCACACACAAACGCGCGAGAGCGCGCGCGCACGCATATACGCTCGACCGACCGTCGCGCGTTCACTCTGTTCCAACCGCCACTGCCGTATCACGCTGACCTGCTGGCATATAACGCATAAACCCTCTCCTCCCCCTTATTCGCTCCATCCGTTTTCCTTCTGTCCGTTTACTATACTTCATACTACATAGACATTCGTTGCCGTCGCCGTCGCCGTCGCCGTTGTTGTCGTTGTCGTAACCATTATATATATATATATATATATATATATATACCAACAGACCCGATAGTAATTATAATTTCATCTCTTCCCATTCTCGTCAGTGTACAACACTGCGTGCTGTCACTGTTAACTATCAACCGTCCGGTGACCACCCAGCCGTCACTTTACCACCACCCCTCTCAATTCTAATATAATTGTGCCTGCGACAAACTTTTGTGGTCTTGTACTATTGCATACTCATACGGGCGCACACGCACACACACACACACGAACACGTACACGTACCCTTACACACTTACCCGTACACACGTACAAGTAATACTTAAAGTAACGATATTTAAGTAGAGCGTATACCATTGAATACAATCAAATTCTCTTTAAGCATACAACGTTATTTCCACCCACGCGTTCACGTCGGGCCCAGTAGACCGGTATTCTGACACATACCTAACGTGCTACATATCATGCGCGTACGTTTTTTACATTTATTTTCTCGTCTACCGTTCACGCGAGTAATAAATCGTCATCGACGATGTGTATTTATTCAAAGAAGTGATAATAATATTGCATCACACGTGTGAAGAAGGCGTAAATACTCAAATGCGTTTGTAAATATTATTATTGCATTCTATCGAATCGTATAACGTTTTACCAGGAAGAAGAATAGAGAGTAGTAGTAGTAGGATTTATTGAAGCATCACCGCCACCGTTTGCCATCACCAACTATACATATAGGCGGCAAATATAAAATATAAGCAGCAGCAGAACTGCTGGGCCTAGGCAGCGACGGCGGTAATCTTATTATTGTATTATAATAAATTTACATATATTAATCAACAGCGGCGGCGACTCGGACGGATTTTAATTATATATCCCGACGCGACTCGGGCCAGCCCGCTCGTCCGCAGTGTCGGTGTGGTGGTGGCGGCGGCGGTGGTGTTGGTAGTGGTGCTGCTGCTGGGGTGCCAACCCGCACCGCTATCTCTACCCACCCAATGCTCGCTCCCACCACCGACAGTGGTATATACTGCAAGCCATAGTATATAATTATATATCGTCGTCGGTACAAGGGAGGTGTGTGTACGAGAGAAAAGGGTACTACGACCCATCCACTCACCGCCCGCCGACAATCTCTCGCCTCTTGCGTACATTATTCGTATTCCCGCCGCCGTATTATTTACCCCTTTCCACACCCCTGTCCATGTGCAATATATATGTGTCTGTGTGAGTGTATATATATACATGCAAAAGCGAATAGGTATATATATATATATATATATATATATGTATATGTATAAATATATATCAGAGGAAAAGGGGTACGCCGTTGGTGCTCATTTACATTAATCCAATAATTGCTGCATGCAGCAGCAGTAGTAACATTGCTATGAGGAAAGGAAAGAGGTGGCGGTAATTAGCAATTCAAATAAGCGGCGCCGCCGATGCCACCACCACCGCCGCCACCGTCACTGACGTTGGTGTAGGGGGGGGGTAATAAGCTCCAAGGCGGCGGAGGTGGTGGTGAGTAGTATAGTAACGCACCCGCCGCTGCCAATAATATTATTTTGTGCTGTCGCTGAAATTATTGTACCGCATTTCATAAAAAAATGTATTATAATATAAAAGCGTCATAACAATAATGCACACAGATAGTGCGGCATTCAGTCCGTAGTGTATTCGAAAACAAAATAATAATATATGCCTATACGCCGTGGACGCAATAATAATATGGTGGTGCAATGAGTACGATCGCCACTGCAACAGTGGAGCAATATAACGTGGCGGTGGACCCCTTGGTAAATGGCGAACCGTCATGACGTGATATGATATACATGCGACAGTGGTAGGTGTATAGTGTATAGTGACCGTCCAGAATGGAAGCACCCTTCTACCACGATGTGATATGAGGAGAGGGGAGGGGGATGGAATGATGATGATGGAGGACAAAACAAAAATACGAGTTAAAAAAAACAAAATAGAATTATAAAAAAAAAAAAAATCGACAAAAAAATAATAAAAATTACCGACATAGGAACGAGAGAAGAGGGCAAAACGAGGACGAGTGTAAGTGTGTATGTGTGTGTGTGTGCGCGCGTCAGTGCGTGCGTGAGCGTGCGGGTGCAAGGTTAGGTGTGTGTATGTGTGCGTGTGTGTGTGTATGTGTGTGTGTAATTAATTATTCCACCGGCAGCGGCCGCCGCTACGGCGGCCTGATATATTTTTTTCATTTCATTATTTATTACGATTGTTTTTTTTCCGCTCACGTCCGTCCGACTGGGGCAAAACGTCCATCCAAGTACATATATACAATATACATATAAACATATATTTGTGTTATTATTTTTATAATTCGCCGCCCTCTACAGCTCGTCTCATATTATAATAATATTTGTTTTTTTGCCCTCGCTTTTTTTTGTCCGCAGTGCGTACGTTATTATTATTATTATTATTATTATAATTTAACATGAACGCTAAACTTTTGAAAATGATGACGACATATTATTCGTACAACGGAAATGTTGAAAATAGTCAACACTATTATACAACAAAAGAATAATGAAACGATTGTAAAACTAATTTTCAATTCAATCATAAGAAATTATTAGTATTTTGTAATTAAAAATAGAAATGGTTCTAACTGTTTTTAGTGATATGTAAACAAAAAAAACAAGGTGAATATTCGTAAGCAAACTTAAAGCTTACCATCAATATTTGAAATATCTAATATGTTTTGTTTCATAATAATTCATTATTTTTAGCATTTTGTAAAATAATGTGTTTAAAAATCTAAAAGAATCTGAAGTCACGAATTGAATTATTGTATTGAACATTTTATGTGGTGAAGATTAGTTATTTATTTTTCGAAGGATTTTTATTTTTCGTTTAACCTATTCACGCATTAAAATTAAAATGATTCATTAATTTAGTCTTCTATCGATTAAACATTAAACACAGGTGATATTAAAATACAGCGAACTTAATCGATTTTTAAGAACTTGTTTGAAATATATGAACATGGTAAATATATGTTTAACCTATTCGTTAAATAGTCATTAGAATACAAAATCTGTTAAAAAAAACTTTAAAAAAAATTGAAACACTTAAAAATGTTCATTAAATGGTGTATTATGTGATTATAAATTCGTAGTAAAGTGTGAAACAGATATAAAATTATAAAATTTTTGAAAACATCAAAATTTAATACAAAATTACCAAATTATCAATTTAATATGATATCGGATATTTGAATAACCTTGTTTTTTGACTTTAGTAGTATTCCAAATAAAAATATTTGAAAACCTATGTGATATAGAGTTATAAATAATTTATTGAAAATGAGTTGATCGAAAAAATGACTTTTTTCTTCTTTTTTTTTTTAATCAAATGGAAATGGACTGTAAAAAACTAAAATTAGAACTCCAAAATCCTCAGTTTCAATTATTAGAATAAAATAGCGAACATTTAACTCTATACAATAACTTCGATGAAGAAGAAAATTTCCGACATTTTTGTATCTACCTAAAAATAACTTCACATGCAGACTGCAGTTATAACAGTAATCAATATTATTTATTAGTATTTAAAATATTACACATAGTATATGTGTTTAACTTTTGTATTATTGTAATCAAACGCATTTACACGTAATATCATATTTAGCAAATGACATTTTATGAAATCGAGAAATGACAAATGATTATTAATATGTAGATGACATTAATAATTATAATTATTAAATGAAAAAACTCGGGGGACTATTATTCATAAATTATTTATTATCGTTATCTTATTATAATTATTATTATTACAAACAATTATTTGCATTTAAAAGTATATTAAATGTCGTTTAATTTTTAATTTTATCTTAATTGTCTCTCTATTAGATCATAATTATCGTTATAAAATGATGTTTAATACTTTTCTCTGAAAATTTTACTTATCCATTATAAAATAACTATTAATGAAAGTATTTTATTAAAATTATGTTTTTAAGCTAACATTAAAAATGTAGTATTAAATAGCGTAGTCTAAATTTATTCTAAATAAAATATCAATTCTAATTCAATTATATCAATTCATATTAAGTGATATCAATTTTTGTTTTTTTGTTGTTGCAAAAAATAAATGTATTATTATTATTATTATTATTATTATATTAAAAAACCGAAAAGGCGTTACTTACAATCTACACTATTAAGTTAAAACGTAATAATAACTAAAACGCAACCATTTCTTATTTATAATTTAAATATTATTTGAAAAAATGATAAATCATATCTTCACTAAAATGATTCTGAGCGTAGCTCCATATAATATACAATAATAGTAATTTTCAATATGTTTCACAATTGTCATTAATAACAAAATAATCCATGTGCAATTCATTATTTGGGTAAATGATTAAATTTGAATAATAAATGAGGTAATAATAAGTACTAGTAACACCAAGTTTTCGAAATTCGTCCAGAAAAACAATATTAATTCTTTTTTGTATAAATGTAAACTGACATTGTACACCTTACATTATATATTATATATATTACTTATGTCTTGTACTGATACACATACATTGAATTTAGATGTTAAGCTAAAAATAATTTCATTGCATACCTACATCATTTAGGAAAAACAAAAATAGATCTTTCATAATATATTCTCCTACACCTAATACATATTCCATAAATAATTTCAAATTGCAATAAAATTTAAATGTCATAATAAAAGCGTTAATTATCGTAATTCAACATGAATTCGCTATAAATTAATTATATCTAATGTACGTATATCGTATCGCCTCAGGTCGGTTCATGATTGAAAGTGTCAAAATTATATTTGAACGGGTAAGGTTTGAATCCGGTACCGTTGTACCAGAAAGATCCGGCTAAGCCGTTAGACAACGTTGGATTCAATAAAAATAGTAGGTATTTAATATAATACCTAAAAATATTGAATTTTCAAAGTAGAATAATTAAAAAAGTATTAGGTAATACACGTTGATTTAAATTCACGTCATTATACTTTATTTAATACAATAAATAAAGAAAAGGGAAAAAAATGTAATCAGAAAAGAGTGTTCGAAAAAAATATCCATAATTTTTTTTCACATTTTTAAAATTTTCTTACACTGAAATATTTTTTATGTTATTGTCTACCTATGTTTAAATTTTAGATTATGAACAAAATGAAAAAGCTAATGTTTCTACAGTGATGTTTATTTTTTTTCTGTGAACACTTTTTCGTATAGAAATACTTGTCCAAAAGTTTCGATCAGCAAATTTTTGAAACCGGATTTGCCTCTATTTAGTCTAGTTGGTACTTTAAAGAGATCATTTTTTTAAATTTCTCAGTTCTCAATTTTTTTTTATATTTTGGGAAAAACTACCTCAAATTTGACGAAAAAGACTCGAAAGTCGAAAACCATCATTTTTCAATCCAAACTTTATGAAACTTTAAACATAGATAAACAATATTATGAGAAACATTTTGGCGCAAATAAATTTTAAATTGTGAAAAAAATTTTTTCTACATTTTTCCATAACTTTTTTTTTTGTTCATTATTTTTCTAAAAAAAGTAAAATGAAGTAAAGTAGAGTATAAACAAAAAAACTGGGCATACTTATCACTACGGATGTACTTCGCTCTTCGGATCAGATACTCTTGGTAGGCATGTTAAAAATTATAAATATTATTGTTCTTTTATTATTAACTTCCTTCGTTCCGAATCGTCTTATTGATGAAATGATTTATCGTTTCTTAATAATCCTATACACCTACCAAGTGTATCTGACTCGAGGAACGAAGAATATCAGTGGTGCGAAGTATGTCCGGCATTCTTGTCTATACTTTTTATAAAGTTTGAATCAAAAAATAATGGTTTCCGAGTCTTTTTAGTCAAATTTTGGGTAGTTTCCCACCACCACCACCACCACCACCAAAAAAAGAGGAATTGAGATATTTAAAAAATGACCTCTCTAAAATACAATCTTAAGGAAAATTCAGTTTTAAAATTTGGTGGTCTAGACTTTTGTCAGATTTTCCCATACATAAAAGTATTCACAGAAAAAAAAATAAACATTATTGTAAAAAAAAACTAGCTTCTTTACTTCGTTCAGTAATAAGAAAGCGGCTCTAATTATATTAAATCAACATTAATTCATTATAACATAATTAGTAATAATGTTTCTTGTGTAGCCTCTAGTAGTGTCAGTCACAATTGGAAAAATTACAATATATTTAGTTAGATTACTTGGTAAGATTTGAATGCGGTGCGTAACGTTGCATTCGAACTTCACACCTTAACCATAAGAACAGCATTAAAAACCGGTGAAATAGTAATTTTTTGTACTTCCAGAAAATATCGAATTTTCGAAATAAAATAAAGAGAAAACTATTGATGAACATGGATTTTAATTCACACCATCGTATCTGAGCGTCGAAAAATATATAAAATGGCGAAAAAATATTATCAACCTTTTAGGGTGTTTGTAAACTAGAAATACACCATAAAATTTGTCAGAAGTTTCTCCGATTTTTTTTTTTTCAATCAAACCGTTGTCAAATGTTTAATATTTGTTCATAAAAATTTTATTACATCAAAATTTTTGGAAGGTAATTATCAATTTTAGTACCATGATTCATAAAAATCAGTCGAATCAATTTTATTTTATGTAATTTTTCGTTAAACTTACGAATTCCGTTAAAATTCTAAAATAAACGATTATACGATTATATAGAAAAAAATTGACTTACGATTGTATTGAAGAAATTATTTACTGTTTCTTTAAATTTTAACACACCCACTAAGAGTATCCCACTCGAGATCCGAAGAACACCCCGAAGTACGATGTGCACAAATTTTAATTTTTTTCCCCTTCTGCGAAACTTTTTTCCTAAGAAGGGTGCAAATTTCAATACTACTTTTGTTATACATTTTTCCACGTAATATTTATACAGGTATTACGTGCAAATATAAGTTAAATACGTATATTGTTTAAATACATTTTAGTTTAATTAACTTGCTGTTTTACATTATTTTTAATCTATAAGTTTTAACTATACCTATTTCTGAATATAAGAGCAGTCGACTCGTTAAAATTTAGGAAAAATGTAATCCAAATCACACTAGTGACTAGATCTGAAACGAAACTAACCAATCGATTTAAATATAAAATCTATCTGAGGGGCGAACACTAATAACAGACAATATTAATATCTTATATATCTTTATAAACCAATTTTATTATGATTTATGAATAATGTGCAATACAAATTATGATATATGTTTTTTACTTCCACCGCCGTCCAACTTGGATAGCGTTTGGTAAGTGTAATTCTGTGTTCTGTGTTTTGCGTTTTAAGAAGTATTAAATATTTAGAGGCAAGTCGATATTTACAAGTAAAAATTTGTATTGATAATTGATAAAATAACTTCAGCCCTGTGTATTAGGTTAGGAAGTTTTAATTTCTCGTTTGTATAATATTCGACAAGTAGTGATGTGAAAATAAGGTATTTAATTTGTTCTTGTATTATGCTATTTGCTATTTTATACATTGATTGTGTAATTATAATATACGTGTTTTATACGTGTATTATGGTGTGACTTATATTTACCATGTATGTTCAAATAGTTACAGCATAATTAATTTTTGTATTTTACCATCTTATAAAATTTTTATTCGATATTAAATTCAGAACATTTTATTTTAAATATTTACAAATCAGTAATTATATAAAATACTGGAAAAGAAAAATCAGAAAAATACTTTAACAGATTAGGTTACCTTACCACTTGGCATAGACAAAAGTGCAAATGATCTTTTTTCTACATTTTTATACGAATTTTACACCATTCTTGCGTTATACTGCGTATTTTATTTTTATTAAATTTTATATTTCTATTTTTACTATTGTATTTTATTTTTTATTTTTATTAAACTTAATGAATGCATGATAAATTATACTATCCATTTTTTTATATAGAAGCATATTAGAAGTGGTACTACGAATATGTTTAACAGTACTCGTGACTAAAGCTTCATGTGAAAAAAGCTTTAGCAAGCTGAAAATTATAATAAAAAACTATCTTAGATCAACAATTAATTAGTTAATATAGTCTCATCAGTAGATATGGCTATAAGTATATTATCAAGTATAGTATAGTATATTATACTATATATTATTATATACTATATATTATTGGTATAGTATATTATCAATAGAAAAAGATTTAGTTAAAACCATTCCATTTGATAATGTTATTGATAAATTTGCCTCAATAAAAGCCAGAAAAATATCACTTAAATATTGAATTAAAATGAATGTGTTAAAATAAATTTTAAATTATTAAACACGATTATTGTAAAAAAAATATTTTTAAATATTTTTTTTAAATAATAAATTATTTTTTTTTAAATAAAACATTTTAATTTTTTTAAATATTTTAAAAAGATCACCTGTTTCTATGATGTAGTTATTGTTTATACTTAAAGATCATAAAAATAAAAGTAATTACTAAATTATACCAGGCATAGGTCCTGTGTATTTATACATATTTTGAAGAATTTTTTTTTTTTGGGGGGGAGGGTTCAAATTTTGTGATTCGCCAGGGGCGCCACCCAACCTAAGTATTAGCCTGTTTCTTTTATCACTTATTTATTCAAGATTGATTTTAATTCGATAATTGAACAATGTATTCATTTTAGGTTGTGAAAAAATGTATATTTATTAGATTCAAGTAAGTTTTAGTTAATAATGATTAAAAACTAGAAACTAATTTAATTTCTAAAGTAGGTCAATTGTCTAGGAAATCCCCTGGTCGATTTTTTTTAACCAATTCACTGTTGATAAGTATTAAATCAATATAGTATTATGGTAATAATTTATTGTTCAAACATTAAATATATATTTTCAAACAATGTGTTAATAATTTAATAATAATAAAATAATAATCGTAATAATAAATAATCGTGCTTTGGTCGACGATTCCCGTGAAAATAAAATAACTGTAAAAATGTATATGTCATAATACAAAATATCCCGATTGCGTGAGATAATACTCAAGAATTCTCTGTAGATATATCAACAATGAAAACGAAACAACCGAATCGTGTCTGTAAAAGGGAAACCTATGAAGGTCGTTTCACACACTTTTCATTTACACGTTCTTATTAATAGGACGTTATTCCACCCGCATGTGTCTCCGTTTTGTAATCAACTTGGCAAATTTGCGTTCAGCAGAACCAATTTTATGTTTTATGCTTTAACATTAGAGTAAATCAACTGATTATCAAATTTAGAGGTATTAAAACTGTAGCCGTATTTCTATGTAGGTTCTTTTGAGTTTCGATATCATACTTTTTTTTTTTTATGTGAGTGTATAAAATATTATGATGTGAAAATGCTCGTAATATGTTTAGTAACCAAAATATTGTCAAAACTACCACACAAACAATTAAAATGTTATTACCTAATTTATTACATTTAACTTTGACAATAGGCCAATTTACTTTAATATGAAAAGTAACAAAGCAAATTCGGTTCTGCTGCACACGATTTATCACATTATTTCATTATTTATTTACACGTGGGTAGGTAAAGCAATTGCGGATGTGACATCCTTTTAAAATAAAACGCTTTTGCAAAATATACATTGATTGCAATACAATTATTGTTCCACTCAGAAACTAGAAAATCACAAGAACACAGATTCACAATAAACTACAAATATTATATTATTATGCATACATATATAATATGTATTTTTTTGAATCATTATAATAATTATATAATACATATTATTGATTTTGAATAACAATTTGTTAATTTTAATTTTTTTGAAATGAGTACCGTAAAACAAAAATATTTTATATACAGATTTGCATATTTTAACTATAAAATCATTCTTAGAGTTACAAAACAATATTGTTTTTCATACGTTGTCGAGAAACGGAAAAAAACATGCGGGTGGACGTCCTCTTTAATCCCGACAACCATGTTTAGAAACATCCATAATCACTTAATGCGTGAACCAATCAAAGCATACGACAATAGTCTTTGATTTATTGTACAAAACGTGTTAAGTATATTAAAATTTGACGACCACATAAAGGTTGTAGCGTTTCTGATGGTAAAAATAAGCCGTAGTTAGGTTAAGTTAAGCTCCGGTTTTAAATCTTTTTTAAAAATTAAGGAAACCGTAAATTCAGTAATTTATGATTTGATGAATGTATACAGAATGTATTAAAAGCTTACACTTATTAAGTTTAAAAAATATCATTAAAACTATGATTATTTTATTAGTTTAATTCTTCCGCTTCATTTTTCACTCGGATATCATTAACAGCGTATTGTGGTAGCTTCTATTAGAACGCAGTTGTATGACAAATTAAAATTAGTTATTAGAAATTATATAACAATTACATTTCATTATGAGTTTAAAACGTATTTATTAAAAAATAATTGCATACGAATCTGTGTTATTGATATTAAAATAATGTTATGCATATTTTTTTGTTACTGTATAAACTGTAATCATTTTTTGTCCAGCTTATCTTATAATAAAATAAAATCGTACTTATTTTGATTAAGTAAATTTGTAACATTATACTTTATCTAGAAGAAGATTAATAGGTTAAAATATAAACGTAATACGTCTGTACAAATGTATTTGTAATTTGTTTGACATTTTTTAACTGCTGAATTATATTTCTCAGTATCATACATTTTTATTTATTAATGATTGGATAAATCATAGTATATAATAGTATATAATATTATTATTATATCATTTCGTGTCAGCTTGTAAAGTTGTAAATCTATTTGTATTGTATTGTAAAAACATAATTTTATTTAAATAATGTAATTTAATACATAGGTGCATAAGTTCAGTGGTTATCAAGTGGCAGCACATCGATAATACCTAATATCAAAAGTATACCGTTAACAATTAAAGTTTTCTTTAAACTAAACACCATAAGAATAATATCAATTTACAGAATTTACTCAAAAAAATAATATAATAACTAGGACAAAGAAGTTATAAAAGCTAAAATTTACAATATATGCATGCAAACATGCGTGAAAAATATCTATTTACACATACCAAAATGTTGAATATGTAAATATAAAGTAAAGCAAAGATAAGTAAAGTGTAGATAAGAAAGCCGGACATACTTCGCACCACGAGTATTCTTTTCTTTTCGGGTTAGATACCATTGGTGGGTGTATAGAATTTGAAAGTCACGATAAATCATTTTTTCAATAAGACGATTCTAAACGAAAGAAATTAATATTATAATAATAGTAATCACTTTCAAAACACCCACCAAAAGCATCTGACCCGAAGAACAAAAAATATCCGTGGTGTGAAGTATGTCTATACTTTATTTTACTTTACTTTACTTTACTTTTTTTATTAAATAAATAAAGAAAAAGAAAAAAATAATGAAAAAAAATTGTTAAAAAATGTCCAAAATTTTTTTTTTTTCACATTTTCAAAAGTTTTTTGCGCTAAAATGTTTCTCATATTATTGTCTATCTATGTTTTTTTTTTTAAATTTTCACAAAATTTGGATCAAAAAATGATGTGTGGAATAAAATTATTTTATGGAAAATTTATTTAATATAACATAATCACTTCTGAGAGGATCATAAACTGGGATTTTTTTCATTGACTTTTGATTATACTGGACTTAAATTCGTTTTATTTTGTGTTTGCGCCGAATTTTTTTGAAATTATTTTTGGGAACATAAAGTTCCGTGATTTTTGTTTTTAGTTGGGATAGTCAGTTGGAGTAATTTTCTATTGGAAACATCATAATATTCATAATGTATTTGGTATAATCCTGTGAATGGTTTAGTGAATCACGTATATCAACGTAAGTGGGGTGGCATTATGTTACTAGATACTGACGGCCATTGCGTGGGGGTTGATTTAACCGTTCCCGTGATAGTTTTCATGTCAGAGATAATCTGAGTGTCCACTTTATTTGTGGATGCGTTGAATCATACTGATAATCTGTATTCAGCCACTGAGAGTGTTAGGGTGGCTAGTGTTGATATTCCAAGAGTATTGGCATCTACCGTTCCGAATTTACCAGTTTCCTTTTTATCATACTGTTTTTTGTTAAAATAACCATAATATTCTGTAACAGACAAAAGTCTAGAACCATAGTTCCTGACAATTATTAAAATTATGATTTTTATACATAAATTCGTATTCAGAAAAAAAAAATTTTTGTGTCTTTTTATATGTCGGTGCACAATTGTTCATGAGAAATTTATTTCAAATGTATGGAGTACACGACTTTGTGTATAGCAATATCGAATATTTGTTGTAAAACCGTATTTAATTCTCAATATAATAATATATTGTATTAAGCTAAAAGACCAAACTAAAAAATGATGAAAATGAGTTCTGTAATAGAAATATGTAATAGGTATGTGTAATTTTAGAACATTGTTATATAAGCTAAAATTTGCAAATATACAGAAAATGTATTTAAATTAAATTCTTCGAATAAATATGGTGAAAGTTGGGAAGTAACAAGTTATTAACTTACAAAATTTTTATTAAATAAAAATAGTCATTTTTAGATTCTGAACGAAGTGATGCTAGTGTTTTTACAATGATGTGTATTTTTTTATTCTTTCCTGTGAACACTTTTTCGTATGGATCTACTTGTCCAAAAGTCTCGATCAACAATTTTTTGAACCCAGATTTGCCTTAAGTTGGTACTTTAGAGAGGTTATTTTTTGAATTTCTCAATTCTTCAATTTTTTTTTCTTTAAACTACCCAAAATGTGACAAAAAAAGATTCAGAAACCATAATTTTTAATCCAAACTTTATGAAAACATAGATAGACATTAATATAAGAAAAATTTTGACACAAGAAAATTTTGAAAATGTAAAAAAAAATTTAGAAAAATGTCCAAAAATTTTTTTAAAATTTTTTTCCCCTTTCTTTCTTTATTGGATAAAAAAAGTAAAGTAAAGGTAAGAAAGCCAGACTTACTCCAAACTATAGATATTTTTCGCACTTCGGGTCAGATACTCATGATAAGTGTGTTGAAAATTACGACCATTACTGATCTTTATATTATTAATTTCTTCCGTTCAGAATCGTCTTTTTGTAGAAATTATTTATTATTTCTTTAAAATTCTACACATTCAAGAAGAGTATCTCACCCGAAAAGCGAAGAATATCCCTAGTGCGTAGTATATCCAGCTTTCTTGCCTTACATTTACTTTTTTTTTTTTTTGGATGTTTTGGTAATTTGTTTAAAAATTACATATTTATGATTTTTTGTAGATATTTATAAATTCATTTTTTGTAATATGTACCTATCCTATAAAACAATAGTTGAACACAAAAACACAAATTTACAGGTATGAAAAAATACAAAATAAAATGTAAGTGTTACATTATTTATAAAAATTTAATTTTTCTTTAGATTTATAAAAGTTTTTCCCGTTTAAAAAATATTTATTTGGACAATCATTGTCGTTTAGATATTGAATTTAGTATATATTCAGTTGCTTAATACAACAAATTTATGTATATAATAGATTTATTTATTTATTACTATTAGAATGTAAATTATTACAAATTATTTTACATAAAAAAAAAAAATTATAAAAATATAATTCAATGCGTTTTTTTTATATTAAGTGTTTTTTATGCATTTATTTTGTTTACTTTGATGGATTTAAATACATATTTTTTTGCATATATATGCATTTTTATGCAAATTTTCAATTTTTGTTGTATATATTTTCGAAGAGTAAT
Source organism: Stegophylla sp. TES_Ste_2020 (assembly GCA_025469315.1). Classification (NCBI taxonomy): domain Eukaryota; kingdom Metazoa; phylum Arthropoda; class Insecta; order Hemiptera; family Aphididae; genus Stegophylla; species Stegophylla sp. TES_Ste_2020. The sequence goes on along the minus strand of JAIPRM010000209.1, from coordinate 4,931 downwards.
TTTTATAATTATTTTGTAAGTAACTTTATAAAATAGCTTAAGTTTGTTCCTTTTTTATACAAGTACAAGTAACTAGTAAATTAACAAGTTACTATTTTCTTGGAGCAACTTGTAACTTAACGAATTTACTTAGTCAAGTTAAGTAATTGTAACGTAACTCAGCTACTACAACTGAATACCTAACTAAGAAATATAGAATAAAATACAACGAAAAATAGTTGAAATTATTAACATCAATTTAGTCGTTCATTAATAACCCAATTAACCTAACCCATGAATTACATTTTAATACATTGTATTAAATTTTATTTGTAAATATTTGACGCACAAAAACAGATTTTTAATGTAATTAATTTTAATTAGTTTAATTAAGTATAGAAATATGAATACTAAAATTTCATATATATATATATATATTTTGTAGTGGCTATAAGAAAATACTTATGGAAAATTAAAACGTATAAATAGATTATTATACTATATATGTTGGATCCATCAATTTTAAGCATTAACTGGTTTCATAATATATATATATACAGGGTGAATTTTTTTAAGTTGGCTCATCCCTATTTTTGGTCATAAAAATGAAAAAAATGGAATTTTTCTTTTCGGAATGTTCAAGTTACTATAAAAACCATGTTTTGCATAACTCACTTTTTTCGTCCTGGATTCTTCGTCAAGGATATCCTGTGACAATACAAACTTCATTTTTCTGTAGATTTTAATGTATTGAAATAAAAATTCGAACGAATAGTTTTTGAATTATTTAAATTTTAGTATTTTAAGGAAAATAGTTTCTTGGGTGCATATTTAGTTACCTACATAAAACATAAAAAATGCTTAAATAACAATTAAAATAATAATTTTAATCTTTTTTTTTTTTTTTAATACCAAAATTTTAAAATTTAGAATTTTATTCTAGTGTTTTTGAAAAAATTCGAAATATCCTTTGTGTAAACTCTGATTTTTAGAAAAATATTGGTGCTTACATTTTTAATAAAGATTATAATCCGTTCAATTTTTACGATTATTTTAAGTTTGCAAATAATTTTATGATATTGTGAAGCATGACATAATATTTGTGATATTGTGACTTCAATTGGTAATATCATGACGTATTTAACAATATTATTAAATTATTTGCAAACTTAATGTAATCGTAGAACATGAATGGATTAAACTTTACTAGAAATTTAAGCACTTATATTTTTCTAAATTCAGGTTTACAAAATGGCAATTTTGAATTTTTTCTAGAAGTGTAGTATAAAATTAAAAATTTCAAAATTTGGGTCCTAAAAAAATATATATATATATATTATACGTAATTGTTATAGCACAATGCTGTAGTAATAACATATTTTTTTTTAATTATTAATAGAACAAAAATTATTGCAATTATCAAATTGTACTGAAACATCTTATACCTATATATACATATAAAAATTTATATTAGCTTTTATATAAATTAACTGTGTGTATAATGTATATACCTATTTATAATTGTGCATTACATGCACAATTTCATAATTTGTTAAATAATACAAACATATGTAACATATGCTCATGAAATTCTATTATCAGTTCATATTAGTATAGGAATTAAACATTCATCTCTTTTGGTTATCAACCCTGAAGTTAGTTTCTGCAGATTTGTCACACATTTCGCCATTCTTTTTTGTTACTAAGCAATAACCAATGTCTTCAAATTTTCTTATCTCCGTAGTTTATTATTGGAAAATGATCAATATAATACGTCGTTCGAGGACGTTGCCTACCTCTTTAACCTTTCATTTTTTTTAGAGTAGTACATGTTTGAGTTAATCCTTTCATTAATCCTATTATATCCATTTTATGGGATTTATACGAAATATTCAATGATTAATATAGGCATTCATTTTATATACATATATATATATATATATATATAATATATATATAATTATCTTCTAATTCGAAACTTGATTCTTCATCATAATGTTCAAAAACAAAATTCAAAAACACGAAACAAATACAGTAAAACCTCCGTGGTCACCAAAATTTCGTCCGTTATTCGAGGTGTCCGCTATTCAGAGCAGAGTTTAGTCTACAATGAATACAGGTCCGTTCCCGAATAAATGTCCGCTATTGGGAAGTATCCGATATTTAGAGGTGTCCATTAGGGGAGATTTCACTGTCAAAACAGTACCTTCGCAGGCCACCTGTTTTCTATTCCCGATACAGATATACATCAATTCACAACCCCATCCCTCTTCACAATTTGACTGATTATAATATATTTTTTGAAATCTGTCATATATTTAAAAAAGACGAACTTTGCACCATGTGTATTCTTCAAACATGGGATACTCTTGGAGGATGTATTGAATTTAAAGAAATAATAAGTAATTTCTTCAATAAAACGATCCCGAGCGGAGCTTCAATTGATATACAACAACAATAAATGTCAATATGTTTAATAATTGTTATTTAACAACAGAATAATTCATGGGCAATTTATTATTCATGTAAATGATCAAAATTATTTAAGTTACGTAATAATAAGTACTACTAGTAGTATGACCAAGTGGTCAAAATTCGACCAGAATATCAAATTTAATTTATTTTTGTATTATTGTTCACTTCACTTTTCTTACATATTATACTGGGGTGACCATACATCCTGCAGTATTATACGGGATTGTTTTGAATTTCAACTTTGTGTTCCACTGTCCCGACAAAAGTTAAATGGAGTACATTTTGTCCCATATTCCCATTTTTTTCTTGCTCTTAATTTAAATTTTTTTAATTTATTTTATAAACAATGCGTTTCTTTACAATATTTTTGTATGAAATTATTTAATAGAGTATTAGATTCTATACTTTTCAATGGTGGACTGGCCCACCGGGAAATTTCCCCAGTAGGCCAACGCCTAATGAGGCCATGTGGCAAGTGGACAATGATCGTTGTTGCTAAATTTAATTGAGAAATAATAAATATACATTTAGTCATAGTCATGACTAACTTTAAAATTGATATTGTTTTCTTTGAAAAATGTGAAAATAAACCCATGTCATCAATTTTCAGAAAAAGTATCGAAAAAAAAATGTATAATCCAAAATTCAAAAGAGCCAAGAAAACAACTGTGAGAATAATAATTATTGGTTTGAAAACTAAACCATAATTAACTAAAAAATTTTTTTATCTCATTGAAATATCGGGTTGTACATTTTTTCCGATACTTTACAGGAAGTTGATGATATGGATTTACGTATTTTCATATTTTTCTGAGAAAACAATACCAATTTTAGAACCAGTTAGCATAATAAGTGTATCAAATTTTAGAGCATTCCTAGTTACATCAACTTCAAATTCAACACTATTGTCTACATCCTTATTTTTAGATAGAATTTAAAGCATAACATCTAAAGACTTACATTTAGATACATTAATGCAGAGCAATTTTCTTAGTCCTGTAACTTAACCTCTGTAGAAAAACATACAAAAAACTTTAAAAAAATTAACATCAAAACTAATTTTGACCTCTAAATATTTCATATATATTCGTTTTCTGCATAAAAAACTAAATAGATAAAAAAATCGAAACTCAGAAGTGGGGTGGTTAACTGTCTGTTCCTAAATTAACTAATAAGAACAATTTTTCATTAAGTTAGATATTTTCAGTATTATAACTTTTAAAAGTCTGTAGAATTTGAAAAAGGTGTTTTTCTCAATATACTATAATATTATATTGTATAATAAGTATTTAATATTAAGTAAAGTCAAGTAAAGGTAAAGTTAAGCAAAGATAAGTAAAGTACAGACAAGGAAGCCGGACATACTTCGCACCACGAGTGTTCTTTCGCTTCTCAGGTCAGATATTTTTGGTTGGTGTGTAGAATTTCAGAGAAACGATAAATCATGTCTTCAATAATACGTTTCTAAACGAAGGAAGTTAATAATATAAAGAACAATAATAGTCGTCATTTTCAACGCCCCCACCAAGAGTATCTGACCCGAAGACTGAAGAATACCCGTGTTGTGAAGTATGTCCGGCTTTCTTGTCAATACTTTACTTAACTTTACTTTACTTAGTTTACTTTACTTAACATTGTTTTACTTTACTATACTTTACTTTACTTTTTTTATCTGATAAATAAAGAAAGGGGGGAAAAAATGAATGAGAAAAAAAGTGAACAAAAAATCTACAAGAACAGCGTTGAAAACAGTTGAAATATTAGGTATTTAATAAACTTTCAGAAAATATTGAATTTTCAAAATAGTATAGTTAGAAAACTATTGATGCGCGTGGATTTTAGTTCGCACCATCGTATTCAGCATCGAAAAATACATAAAATGGCGAAAAAACAAAAGTGTGCGTAACATAAGCGAAAATAAACGTTTTCATTAGACTGGGCCACATTTCATGATCAATTCATACATATACTTAAAGAGTGGCGAAAAAAGTAGTGAAAAATTCATTAGTACCTTTTATTATTTTTTAAAACTAATTTGTGTATTTGTATACAATTATAATGAATTAGTATTTTGTACAATTTTTTAAATTAAAAATTCAAGTAATAATCTTATACAGTATAAAATATGTTTAAATATGAGTACTTACAAGTTACAATCCTATTTTTCTTCTTCATGAATAGAAAACTTCTCTGATTCAACATTTTATCTTACGCGCTATTTTATCATATTCCGAACGAAATGAAGAAGCTTATGATTTTACAATGATGTTTATTTATTTTTTTTTTTTTATTTTTTTTTCTCCTTCTGTGTACACTTTTCCGTATAGAAATACTTGTCCGACAGTTTCGATCAGTATCTCTATAGAACCGGAATCACACCCAGATGGTACTTTAAAGAGGTCATTTTTCCAATTTCTCAATACTTTTTCCAAGCGCGGTGAAAATATGTCAAAAAATTAACGAAAAACGGCAAAATA
>JAIPRM010000208.1:0-71089 GCA_025469315.1 Stegophylla sp. TES_Ste_2020 | reverse complement strand
CATTATACATACATGTGTATCTTTTTTAATAATATGTAATAATAATTGTCATTTTCAATTTACAATTTATTTTTTATTATAAAATTTAATTTTGCGGATTATCCGCGGAATTTGTTTATCCGTGGATTTCCTGCCACCCTATTCCACGGATAATCGAGAGTACACTGTATATATATATATATATAGGTATTTCATTTGTGTATTTCAGCCATGGATATCACAATATTTTTGAAAAGAATAGTTTCTATGAACCAGTGATAATTTAATTGAAAATACTTCTGACGTAGAAACTTTCATTATGAAAAGCTTCTATTTCAAAACCGTGACTATGAAAAGGTTTTATATGCACAGTGATTTCTTTGAAAAGGTTCTCCAGAGAAAATCTTTTCAAAATGAGAAACTATTTACTTTATATATTAATTTTATTTATTGATACAAAATCATTGGCTTGGTTTATGATCAATAAATTGTATTTAAATTAAAAAGCCCAACTTTGTTTATTAACTCATGAATTTTAAGATAAAATAATACCATTAGCCATTAGGTATCGACATATACTCTTTTCAATTTTAATGAGCTCCTTCTGAACAATTTCAAATCAATGATCTAGAACCTTTTCATTCTCAGCTGGTACTATGTATAATGTGTACGTAAATATCGGATGTATTGATATTTTTACACATACACAACGAACATTGTATCCGTATTGCGATAAATACCCATGATTGACTATTTCGCCCTCCCCCCCCCACTGTATAAAATTAATAAATATATTTTGAATGAAAATCTAAAAATCTACATTTTAATCATAAATAATTAATATTTGTTTAGATTTGTTGCTCGTATTGCGATTATATATACAGTGTATATAGATTTAGTTAAGACAAATTAAAATTCAGTTTGAAAATTTTGGACATAAAAGTAGTTTTATTAATGAAGACCGGTAAAACTACGCACATCACGCAAAGAATAATGAAGCAACTGATTTTTCAAGTTTTTACCGATTACATTTATTAAAAGTTTTTTTTTTTTTTAATACGAGTATTATTCCAAATAATTAACTTGTTTTTAGAGAATATTAATTTTTAAATAAATATGTAGATATGTATTTTGAGATATTTTGGTATTAGAAGTTCTCAGTTCTATTGACACTGCGAAGAATGTATAAAATTATTAACTGGTAAAATTGTCGATTTAGTAGTTGACACGTGTCATATATGTATTTGCCATTAAGTGACTAACAAAAATCATACATCATTAAGTGAGTTAATCAATTCATTTTAAAATATATAGTATTTAATCTTTACAAATATTAAAACTAACCATTATCCGATTATTTAGTGATCTCCAGATTGTAATTCAAATTTTATTTTTAATGATTAAAAATGATTTTATTTTTTTTTTTTTGAGGATTGATATGAAATATTGATAATTCTATTAATAGTGTACACTTTAATTTTTGAATATTTGTACGAATTAACGAAAAATAATCGCTGATAATATGTTAGATACATTACGTTAACAATATTCTAGGCAATTCTAACGTATATAATAATACATTATAGTTATAAAATAAAACGTATAATCTTATAATAATAATAATAATAAAAAAGATGTTTGTTCAACCGTTTATGTCAAATGATAATACATTATATCAGTAATGACAATTTTTATTCTGTCCTTGGTTGCTTCTCGAATCGTCGATATGACTATATTTGGATTTTTTTTTTTTTTTATTCTAAGTAGTTAAATTATCATTACAAGTTTATATCATATTACAACCACAAAAAACATGTTTTTATTTCGTTGAGAAATACTGTTTTGGTATAACATTCTTTATTTGTGCACTTCAATTCTAGTCTTAACTGTACAACATGCATGACTATTTTAGACTAAACATTGCACGAAAAAACATATAAAGTTTTAACTTAAATTTAAACTGATACATTTTAATTTTTTGATATTAGCCTGAAATAATGTACAACCGTACAAGATATTTCGAATATTGATACTAGAATTTTGATTGAACTCCGTAAGCTGAAGCTTTCGAACAGTTCGGATTTTAAAAGTTAAAAACACTTTTAAAAACGTTTTGTCATCGGAGAAAAATAATAAAAGCAATTTGAAGACTGTTAGAATTATCGAACGATTTTGATTTATATGCTAAAGACGTGAGGCAGTGACAAATAATGAGTAATTTAAAATCGTTGAATTTATCACTCCATGTGTTCACACAATTGAACAATCGATTTCCACGTAATATGTTATAATCAAATGCTGCGCAATGAAACAAAAAAACATATATATTCACGCATCATCATACGTAATTAATTATCGTCGTTATATTATTTATATTGTTTATTCAAATGATAACTTAAAATCGTTTCTTCTCTTTTAATAACCATAAACAAGTCGATATAAAAAGAATCGTAAAATGACCCGCAACTCTGTTTCACAACTTATAATTAATATAATATAATAAACAGTAGGTTTGAAATTCGTGTGTTTGTATGTAAAATATATGGGCAGAGCCCGATTTACAAAATGTAAGGCTTTGAAAAAATCAATAGTTTGTGACTAAAATATCACATCGTAAGTAATTCTATTAGGTCAAACACAAATGACAAAATTATAATGTGTAATTTGAATAAAACAATAATAAAAAAATGTATTGGATTTTTAACATAATTTTTAACACCGGTTCATGGTATTACGACACTACAGTAAATGTAATAAATATAAAATCTATTAAGAATTTCGAAAAATTGCCTGTCTAAAGTACTATGTAGAGACAAATTCCATTTAAAAAAGTTGTTGATCGAAACTCGTAGATAAGTATTTTTATACGAAAACGTGTATTCTTAAAAAAAAATAATAATACTAATAAATAAACATCATTGTAAAAACACTAGCTTCTTCGCTTCATTCAGAATCTAAAATATCAATTATTAAATTCTGTCTGTAAATTCGACCTCTGGATCACACTAACCAGGATACATGTACATATTACTGTCCTGACTTAAATAAAACCCAGCACTAATTCATGAAATATGACCTTAAAGTCAAATTAATAAACTAATGAAGAATAAAAATAAATATTTTTCTTTTATTAAATTTAAAGAAATATGTAACAAATATAATTGATAATAAAATAATACGTATTTACAAATGTAAATATATATATATTGAGATATTTCAAACTCAGATTAACAAAATAATACATATAATATTATATTGAATATACAATATCCGGCTGTTTTGAGCTTAATATGAATAATAGGTGGTCAACTGATATTATTCACACTTGCAATACTTATACAAAATACTTATTCCTTACCCGGTAAAAAATTTACGAGGCTAACATCTCTAGATTATTTTATTTTGCAAATTTTCATGTATTATAAATAAAATGCATATAATTGGATTTTTAAACTAGAAACACGTGAAATGAATGTTATCTGGTATATTTTGGCAATGGTGGTTGGTTAGAGAAGAAAATAAGAATATTATCAATCAAAAAACTACTGAAAAATTATTGAAATATTTGAAAAATGACTTCCTTGAAATACCATCTATGTGTGATTTTAGATCTATAGAGATACTGATCGAAACTTTTGGACAAGTATTTCTATATGAAAAAGTGTTCACAGAAGCAAAAAAAAAAAGTAAAAAAAAATAAATACCATTTTAAAATCATAATCTTCTTCGCTTTGCTCATAATCTAAAATGTATTACCATTTTTTCTGTTTCGATGTATGTTTATATACTAGGTAATTGACTAAACGCGCTCACCCCATGGATGTAAAAATGGAAAAATTTAGATTTTTTTCACTTCAAGTCACTATAAAAACGATCTATTCCATAACTCATATTTTTTATGTTGCCCTAAGAATGTCCTGTGGAGATATAAACATTTTTTTTTGTCAAATGGCACCCCCTATTTCAATTCCAGAATTTTATTCGGGATATTTTTCTGTGAATTTTAATATATTAAAATCAAAATTTTAACAAACAGTTTTTGAATAATTCAAATTTAAGTATGAAGGATAATATTCTCTGGATCACATATTATTTTAGTTACTGACGTATTACGTAATTATTATTAATCTATAATTCAATCAGCAGCACCTAATTAATTCATAATATTGTAAAATATAAACTACACGTTTGAATTTCGATTTCAATACATCAAAATTCACAGAAAAATGATCTGAATAAAATTCTGTTGTTAAAATAGGGGGATGCCATTTGAAAAGAAGAGTTCATATCACCACAGAATATCCTTAAGGTGATATGAAAAAAAAGGAATGAAAACATAGTATTTATAGTAAGTTGAACATTCCAAAACAATTTCAAATTTTTCTATTTTTATGGCCGAAAAAGTGAAAACTTCGGTTAGTACGTTAGTATCTCTTGCTTAGTACGGAATTTTATTCAATTCATTTTCTATGAATTTTAATGTATTGAAATCAAAATTCGTAAGAGTAGTTTATATTTTACAATATTGCGAATTGATTAGGTGTTGGCTGGTAAAATCATAGTTTCATAAAGTAATACGTTAGTAACTAAATCTCCAAGAGTATAATATTATCTTTAATACTTAAATTTGAATCACTCAAAAACTTTAAGTTCAAATTTCAATTTTAATATATCAAAATCCACAAAAAAATGACTTGAATAAAATTTAATAGTCAAAATACAGGGATTCAATAAAAAAAAAAAAAAAAATGGTATTACCACATGATATTCTAAAATGATATAGAAAAAAAGTTAGTTAAAAAACATTGTTCTTATCGTAAGTTAAACTTAAAAACAAAAAAAATTATCCAAATTCTTCCATTTTTATGGTTAAAAGTGGGGGAGGGTTAGAGCACGCTTAGTGAATCACCGTGTGACAACTCAAGTAAGTGAGACTTAATAAAATTTTTTGGCTCCCTCTCCACTCTAAACGTCTTACATGATTTGTGCACAACCCCTAATAATAACGTAAAATTTTGAACTTGATTGTGACGTTATTACAAGTGTTATAAAAACCAAAAACGTAGTTTTAACTAAGTCCCGTATTACTTTTTCCCCAACAACTCTGTAAGGATGTTCGGCAGATATCAAACGAGTAGAGCTCATATCGTTAGTTAATAATTTACTATATTATTAATTATGTCAAGCACTTCAACAGCACATTTGTCTTTTCGCAGGCACCGCTATTCGCAGTGAATGGTATAAACGAATGAACGTTCCCATCGAAATGCCTGAGTTTAGGCTGCTTATCACACATCACTCATCGGACCAAATGATTATAATTTCAATACTAATTATTGTCAAATTATAATTCTCGAAGAGTTTTAACGATTCTTAGATGATACGCAATAGATAGGTACCATTACATTTTGACAATTACCGTCACTGACTACACTTGACACTAGTACTCGAGAAACCTATAAATGTCAGTAAATGATTGTACCCGACCAATATTGCTCTGTCACCATCGATGTTAAGAGTTCAATAAACATTCAAAAATATGGAAGATCAACTTGAGTAAAACGGTTTAATCGATACACTGGACCTATCATGTTATCGAGGTCTTAACAATAAATTATAGTAGGTACAACAATATGATTAAAAATATGTATATTACTATAATATAAGACTTAACAATTAATTATTACAAATAAGATGACATTTTTTATCAAAAATTTTTTCGTTAAAAAAATTTTTTTTCAATCACTTTCAATGATCGAGAAAGTATTAACGTAACCACTTAATAAAAATAAAATAAAAACAATAATAATAAAATAAAACGTGTCATTTTAAAACCAAAAATCAATTTAAATGTGAATTTCATGGGAAAGTTTCAACATGAAGATGGAACACTATGAATACCATACCAGAGTCAATACACCAAAAGTTGTTATTCTGGATCCAGTGGCGGCCCAAGTGTGCAATAGTTGAGGAATGATAATTATTTATGAATACCCACCTACCTTTCGGCTATTTTAAAAGATATCACTAATCCAGTTGAAAAATACAGTAACGTTAGTTTTTATTATCATTTTTTTACTTTTTTTTGTAATAAATATTTTGAGTACTGCGCTAAAACAAAGTTATAAAATATTTTTTGTTATTATTCAACCTTCAAATTTAAAAGTATATTTTATAGTTTTATAGAAAAATCAAAATAGATATTTAGTAAATCTACTTTATTGAAAATATAGGTTAATATTGATTTAAATACATTTAAAATTGATACAATTACTCAAATTATTTATTTAATTCGTGATAATATTTAACTCTTTCATTGCTATTGAAGCATATATACGTCTTTACGTTGCTCCTCTATCATGCTATGAACGCATATATGTGTCCTGTCAATTAAATAAAATCAGCATAAATTATTTTCAACCATGTGATAACGTTAAAAGATTGTAGATCTTGTATAGCAAAACTTCTTGAATTCAAAGATGTGATAAAAGCATTAATTCATTAAATGTCAAAGAAGTTATAAGCAAAATATTTTTTTTTCTTATTCAGAGTTCCCAAAATATAATATTATAATATAATAATTATGGGAACCAAATTCTAACTTAAATCATTAATATCTTATAAAATAATAAAAAATATGAAAAAAGCCTAGTTTTTTATTCGCCTGTCTCAAAATATACTGTTGTCAAAATAATTACTTTAATTAAAAAAACTTTTACGTCAGCAGGGCACTGCACACTAGATGAAATTCATTAAGCAGTGAAAAGATTAATACATTTTCTTATAAACCATTTAGTGAAAATTTAAAATAACTGATTGTAATGCTATGCCAGGTTTACACTAGGCCGACAAAAGAGCAACATTTTGTTTACCGACAAATAGAAGACGAAGTAGTAACAAAAAGGCCTAGTTTTTTATTCGCCTGTCTCAAAATATACTGTTTTCAAAATAATTACTTTAATTAAAAAAACTTTTACGTCAGCAGGGCACTGCACACTAGATGAAATTCATTAAGCAGTGAAAAGATTAATACATTTTCTTATAAATCATTTAATGAAAATTTAAAATAACTGATTGTAATGCTATGCCAGGTTTACACTAGGCCGACAAAAGAGCAACATTTTGTTTACCGACAAATAGAAGACAAAGTAGTAACAAAAAGGTCGACATTATCAAGACTGGCGACAGAATGTTACTGTTTCTGCTGACATTTTCGTGTCCACTCAAAATCGATAAACATCAAAGAGTTTTTGTTTTGTTCTTGTTTTCGGCAACTTTTGTCTATTTGGTGTAAACAAGTGTTGGCGCCACCTACAAAAATAATTCAATATTAACATTTAGTTGCTTGTAATATGTTTCCAATGTTTTCATTTTTTCTTTTTGATGTACCTAAACGAAAAGTTGCCTGTTTCTTGATGTTTCTAATTTGGTAACAAATCAGAAAAATTATGAAGTTACTGTTTTGTCTTTATTTTCTATTTTATCGACCCTGTTTAAGCCTGGTATTATACCTAGTCGACACAAATATATTTTCAACGAATAACAAATAACAAACTCACTGTTTTTCTGTAAAAGTAAAAAATATTTTTAAATACCTATATCATAAAAATACGAAAAAATTATCAAAAAGTTTTGAAAAATATCCAAAAAAATATGAATTCATTCGTTATTTAGAAAAATATGTATGCTATTGAAACATATTTAAAGTGAAATGAATAAGAGAGCGTGTTAACATCACCAACATATTATTAAATAATAGTTATTAGTATAAGGCATTAAATTTATTTTATGCTGATAAGAGCAAAAAGTCCTAGTCCTTTTATTTTTCTAAGGTAATAGGCATGAATTTTTATTACACATCTCTGTAGTTACATATCACTAGGGCTCGGAACTTCATGACCTAAAAACAAATAAAAAATGCATTAAAAAAATTTCATAAAATATTAAAATATTAAAAAATAACATTAAAAATGTATATTTTATATTCTTTAAACTCTAAAAAAAAAAAAAAAGATATTAGGAATAATCTTGTGAAATATCTTCTTTTGTCGATTGTTGTTCTTTTGTTTTGTCGATATTCTTATACTACTACTGTAATAGTAATTACTAGTGCAATGTACGTATATTTTATGTTATTGTAGTTAAATATTTTATTTAAATTTTAAATTCTCGATTAACCGTCGTCATCCGCGGAATCATGTACAATGTACATAATATAAGAAAACCAAAAATAAAAATAAATATTAATTGGTCTAATTGGATTGTGATAATCGATAACCTGAAAACGTGGTTTGTACGTTAATTTCGTTTGATCGAGTCAAATATTATTGTTCTTTTATAAATACCTATACTTTACAGTAGTTAGTACCTACAGACTACTGTTATATTTCAGTTCGCGTAAAAATGAATGAATGTGACTACCATCAAAATAATATAATTTCCAATTTTATTTTTACGGGATATTTTATTCCGCGGATAAGAAAAATATGGATACGTATCAATCTAGATATCTGCCTATAGTCTACATAATATATATTATTGTCAATGTTCATTTTTAAAATAATTTATGCAAAAATTCATAAAATAAATTAAAAGTTGCAAAAAATGCGAATAAATGTTCAAAAACTAGAAAAATAAAAAAATTCACAAAATAAACTAAAAAAATAACCATAAAGCAAATATACTTCCAAAAAACGCAAAATAAAATTTGTCCTATTTTATTCTGTATTTCATGAATCACATTCCTGTAAAGAAGAGCAACAATAATTAGAGCAAAAGAAAAAAAAGTGCAAAAGCATTAAGTTCCCGGGTCCTATATATTACGCATCTAGAAATTACCGTATATAGGTAGTTACATACATTTATTTTTTTTTTTTTTCGTGCTAAATGGAGAAATATAAAAAGAGGTGGTGGTTGTCATAATGACTGATGGAGTAGTACGAACGATTGAAGTATTAATTCAATTGCAATTTATTAAGTGCGGATAATTTTACACGGTCCTGTGGCTGCAATTCTGTTTAACGTGGGGCGTTATGTGAATTAAACTGTCGACGGTTAAACGTTTAATTAAATTATAAAACATAAATTGTGTACACCAAAGAAACACGATGACAGTAATATAAATCAATGTCCGTAAAATGTTACACCTCGAGATAACACGCGATTATTTTTACTGCCGTGCGGTGTACAATATAACATTTTTTTTTTTTTTTAGCTTTAACGAAAATCACTTGGTTGTAACCGAAGTTCTTGCGTACTCGTGTAGAGAATGTAGTGAACATAGAAATGATTTTTTTTTTTTTAAGAAATCTCAACAATTTCCGTAACATAATACGTTTAAAATAAATTATGATTATTATATAATATTAGTATATATTATGGTAATTATTATTATGACTGCGAGAAGAAATTTCCGATGTCTCGTCGTTCGTATATAATATAATATGGCGATTGTTCAAACGAAATACGGGAGAAAATGTTTTCGAATATTTCACCGATTTGATCGATACCCGCGCACGTATAATGTATGTGTTTAAAACTTTAAATACCGTGAATGATAATGTTACATCTCAATATCTCAAAGGAACTAAGAAGACAGGATTTTTTTTTTTTTTGCTTCTTTCTAGAAAACCAACAGACCGGATAATGTAAATCGAAAGACTATATTATTATAATAGTACCTACCTAGGTAACAATAATGGAAATACGATACGCGCGATGGTTACTATTAACAGTCATTGCTTACGTGATAATACAGTAGGACCTCCCTAGTCTGACTTTCACGGGAACAACACATTAGTGTATTTACTATTTAGGTGAAGAAGGGGGGAGAAAAGAGAGCGGTCGCCCTGACCAATACTTAGTTTATCTTGAAAAATGATTTTACAATATTAAATAAACGACTGTATGCACGCTCCGTTCAAGTATCGTCGTTAGAAGTTAGAGATCTAAGGCAATATTAAGAACAGGTATTAATAATATCTATGGTTATATATTATTCACAGTCTTATCTGAAGGGGAATTAAACCCTTCCCCTTTCTAAAATTTCTTGAAATATCTGTTTATTTATTTTACATTATATATTACCAATACGTTATTTATTGTTAAATTTCTCATTGAAAAAAATAAAAGCCTCCCCGATACGGCCATGGTCAGACATATTTATATACATATATATAGATACCTAGGTGAGGTTGTATTAAATTTTTATATTGTATATGTTATATCATAATATCAAGCATTTAAAAGTGTGTCGGATATAAACAAGATATTTCAAAAATTCTATGTTAATCACAACAATGATAGAATTTGTTTGAAAATATTTTTAGACTATTATAAGAAACTATTATTTTTTAAAGTTCTAATTTTAAAGTCACAGCCAAATTACTAAAATCTATTTTAACGCATATCTAATTTGCGCCATATTATTTTAACCATTTTAGGAATTTTACTTAAATTCGAGGTAATTTTTTCTTGATTTTGGAAAAACTAATTTAAGAGTTTAAAAAAAATGCCTACCCTAAATTATCATTCATGCCTATATATTTGTGATTCAACATTTTTCTAAACGACTCTTTTGAATAAGTATTGTACTAGGTATATAAAATTTACGACATGGCGCGACGTTTTAGCCCCGATTTGCCCCGTGTGCCGCAACTATAGCTATTATACACGACATCGGTACGTGTTATTTGAATGAAATTTGTTTTCTACCGACACTATCACACAAACACACACACACACACACACACACACACACACACACACACACACACACACAAACAGACACACACTCAGCCCGTACGTAACACGTAACATACACACGAATAACAACTCGATACAAATGTTGGTGCATTGTTACATTACATTACACGTTTCATTGTTCGGGGTCGTCGGTGGTGGCACATCGGCTGCAGCGCGGGCGGCAACAACAAAAACCCACTGCACATCAAACGCGCGCGCGTGTAACATAACATACAATACGCGTCTCTCCGAAGAATACCGCGCGCGGAGGCTGCGGCGGCAGCGATTTAGCGCCATTTCTCTTGTCGTTGTCGTGGTCGTCGTCACCGTGGTCGGTATTTGTGAACATATTATTATTATTTTTATTATTGTTATTCGTCGGTCGTCGAATACTCACACGCATACAATATAATGTACAGTGTGTTCCACGAGTCCGCGGCTCTGCAGATACCTCTGGAGCAAACTGACGTAATATTAAACGCGATTTTCCAACCGTTTACAATGAATACTTAAGAAACTCACGTCATCGTATGGTATCTACACGAAAAAACGTATCTACCGCTTACAGTTCGTTTACGTCATTTATGTTATCTTATCTTATTCGGTCCCACAATAATTTCTTTTTGCGTTTTTTTTTCTACGTCAAGCCTTGCACTAGTTATAGAAGCGATTAGGTTTTTAAAAAAATTGGAGAGGCTAAAATGTTTATTTATTTATTTTCTGATTTAGTCACCTTGAAAGCATTAACCTTGAAAAATTTTCAAAAATTCTGGGGGGCTTAGCGCCATTAACATTTCCCCCTAATTTCATTTATGATTAGAGTGGTACTTACACAACATGAAGTTTAACTACGATTATTAAGCCAAAATGTCCATAGCAATTCCAATTTATAGCAAGTCGATGGATTATTTTGATTTTCGGTGGGTGAGTGAAGCGAGTAGTCATGATTTCTACGTTGAGAACTGTAATAATAGTATGATATAAGATGACTAATTTAAGAACACTCCAATTCATTAATGAACTTTGCCCTGGATCTCTCGTGAAAAGTAGCACGAAAAAGCGGAAAAGCAGTAAAGAACGGAAAACGTAGATAACATACAACGACGTAGACAACATACTACGCGAGTTTGGTAATTTTAATTAATTAAATTTAACTGCACGAATTAAAAAAAATGTACGTACATAAGATTTAGTTTTTTGAGTTTTCAAATTAGATATTATATGGATGTGTCATTTGTGATTCTTAGGGTGGTCTGAGACTTTGATACATACTGTATACATCGTATTATGTATGAATGGTCCGTGTGTTATATCACACGACGACGGGCTCATTGGTCGCATTGGAACGAGTCGTCGTCGTCGTCGTCGTCGAGGTGGTTCTCTTGTGAATGGAAAAAGAAAAACGTGGCCGCACAAGTACCGGCAGCAACGGCGGGTGGGAGGCTTCCTTTTCACGCCTATATAGAAAAAAATACACGTTAATAGAATTATAAAACACACACACGCGCGAGAGCGCACACACACTGACTCACACACATATACTCTGAGCTGCACATTATGCACGTGTATACACGTGTAATGGGTACCCACACACCGAGAGAGGTGTAAAAAGAACGCCGGCGTGTATATTAACGCCTTTTTCTTTATTTATTATTTTATTTTTTTCGTTTTTGTCCGAGTCTTTTTATCCTTCTCCACCGCGACCACCACCAACGCCGCAGTGTATTATAAACGCTTCTCTCTGCACCGTCTATAACACCGTGTACCACCTATATATAATACATATTATATATTATATAGTTGCACGGTTGATTTTCTATTTTACATTTTTTTAAATGGTAAAAATGTACCCCGGCGCGGTCGTAAACGGTCGCGCTGTTAACTTGAAAGGGTGCCTGCAATGTAACACCACTCTCCTCACTCCGACCGTATACATGTAACGTATATATTAAGAAGTGCATCGTTGTTGGTAAGAAAAAATTTATAAATATGAAAATTAGTGGGAAAGGGAGGAGGAAAGATAAAGGAGACAAAAGATAGATACGATAAGCAATAGAATATTATATACAATATATACATAAGGAATAGGCCTTGGTTACAATCCGACGATCGCACGCGTTGTTATGGTGGTGGTGCTAATAAATACATAAATAAAATTGAGTAAAATATATAGATATATACGTATTATGCGTGTATGTACACCAGAAAGAAAGGAAATAAGGGAACCTTAACCAACAATTACCACGTATGTGTGTTCGCGCCGGGGTCACGATTACGGTCTGACGGTTTGACTCCAATCAACTCTAAAATCGATATATATACTACAGGTGGATTTTTTCTTCTTTCTTTTTAGGACCACCCAAAATACCCATTGCCTCGTATAATAATTATGGATGGTGTGAAAAAATTTCTAGACCGATTCCCAGTGGTTTTCGGTCATGCCGCCGCCGAGTCATAAATTGTGTTTCCGAACACGCGGCGGGTCGCGGTTGGGGCGTGAGTTTTTGAGTTTTCCGACACCCAAGACAGAAAAAAAAAACCAGTCGAAATAAAAGGGTGTTCACTAAACAATATCAATAACGTGTACCCGGAGTAATGGCACGTACGTCAGAATTCATTCTATTTTCTATCGCGGCGTCATAAATAATATTATTGTACGATAAATTGTATGTCTACAATGTGTAAGTGTGTGTGTGTGTGTGTGTGTGTGTGTGTGTGTGTGTGTGTGTGTGTGTGTGTGTATTATATTATCACGCGTTTCGAGTTATTTAAATTAAAAAATAAACCAATGGCCGAGTGCTTCAAGCGTATAATATGTGATTATACGCATATATATTACAATACGTATATGCACCTACATGCATAAACCTAAGCACTCGTACGACTACGGAATGATGTAAAAAAATAACGATTAAATATAAAAACATTTCGAATCCGTATAACGTCTAAATCAAGGTCTAGAAATCATTATAACATATAAGCGCCAAAGTTCTGTGTACCGATGCATGTACACGGATACACCGATTCGTACAATCATTATAATACAATGTATTTGCGTATACAAAAAAAAATCGCACTATAGAATACGTGTTAATATATTGAAAATAGGGCCGAGATTTTAAAGCCTTACAAAATCTAAAAAAATGCAAAAGACTTCAAAAGCTAAAGAAACACACTATAAAGATGATTTTTGTCTTTAAGTATATATAAAAGTTTAAAGATTATAAAAACTTTTATTTCAACTGTATTAATTTTAATTTTTTATTTTTAACAACAGTACTTAACGTTATTTTGGGGACATGACGTCATCTGGCTTAATCGTTTCTTCATTAATTTGTATTTCCAAATCATTCATTCTGTAATAAATTTGAAAAAGTCAGACATATTTCGCACTATAGGTATTCTTCGATCCTTCTCCGAAACTTTTGAACAAATATTTCTATAAAAAAACGAGTACACAGAAAAAATGGGAAAAATAAACATCATTCTAAAAATACTTCCTTTTTCGCTTCTCTAAGAATTTAACCTCTAAACTAACATATTTACCTTTTAGTTGATTATTATCTGGGATTTTAAGTTCATGTATTTGAATGTTTTATTCTACTTAGGAAAATATGAAAGTGAGATACAAATCCATTCATAATAATGGTAATCAGAATATGAAATTTAATAATTTATATTTTTGCGTATTCTGGGTGTATGGGTATATTTGTCATATAATAAATTTTTTTGAGCATTAACTCGTGTAATTTCCAACATATTTAAGATAATCGTTTTTCAGGACAAGTAAATAATAGACAAATAAATTGCTTTTTGGAAAAATTTTGTATAAAATAATTATATAAAAAATTTAGTTTAATTGAATAATTATTATTCACAAAACACAATATTTTTAGATAATATTTTTTTTCAAAATTATTCATAAAATATAACTTTTTTTGTGACATACTTTGTTTTTCTTGCTCATATATGAAATGCATATTTCCAGATTTTTATATCTTGTAAATATATATGATATATTTATATGAAATACACTTTTTATCGCATGTTTGAATGTATATTTTGTCAATTTGTAGTATATTGTTGTATGCTTTTTTTATGCATTTTAAGTGCATGAACATATTATGAACACTGTTCATTAACCAAAAAAAAAAAAAATGTTTAGTGAATTTTATAATATGATATCCGCTTAAAATTTGGGAACAAATAAATGTTTTTAAAACTAATATAATGTCATAAAATCGTCAATAAATGCCCTAAGAATCCCTTTAAAGATTAAATTTGTCAAAAAATACATAATAAAATATTACATTAAAATAATTAGTATCACTTAAAACATTGTTTTTATTTATGAGCCTACATTTTTTAAGACCAGAAAAGGAAATGCCATTGCATCAATATCCTAAACCTAATAATTATTACGTATTACAACGAGTGTGTCAATATCAATATTTTATTTTTTGGTTTTCGTGGAAGCGGTCTTACATAACGAGATGTATATAAACGAATAAGACTTTCTGTAGTTTAAATCTTCTTGACGCATAATAGTCATTTACATGCATAGATTAAAACACAATAAAAATCATAAATCTTTAATGAAATCATTATAAGCGAAGCTTCAATTAAACATAGACTACACTAACTGCCAGTTTTATGTTGAGTACGTTTTACAGTTGTTACATATTTACATTATAATATCTAAAATTCGTCTATGATAAGGAATTGTTGACATTTCCAATATTTAAGCAATATTACTTTTGGAATAGGAATTATGGACTAATCTCTGTTCATTTAACTAATGATTATTTTTACCGTGTTTTGTTGTTAAAAGCTCTTATGAATAAAAATTGTTATAACTGATTAAAAAAAAAACCTAAATGCATGTTTATCCATTCAATATAAGTCAGCTTACATACAGTTTTTCGCCTTAAAAACAATAAACTGAAAATGTTACGTAATAATAAGGAATTGAAATCAACTATTATTTGGATTGGTCGTTATTTAAGCTGTAATTCAAAATAAATGTTAACTCTAGTTAAAAATTAATAATTGAGCCACAACACGTGAGAAATGTTTCTACTGGCTTATGAATTAAATGTTTTGTGAGATTTTGTTTGAAAAAAATGTATATATTTTACGTAAAAATGACTAGATTCATAAAGGTTTTGATTTTAATCGGTTATAAAAAAAGTTTAATTACAATTTACGAAATTTTTTGAGATTTATTAGAAATATGTAATAATATATGAGTAAAGGGTTATATTAAATTTTTAGCTAATAATTTAGTATCAAAAATTCAATATTTTATTAAACTAAATGTTATAAAACACATGTTAATTCCAAAATTATGTATTTATCCCAAGATTGGTCAATTTTTTTTTCCACTTGAATTACTAATTACATTATTGTAGATAAAGGCTGAAATTATTGGAAAGTTACTGGCCCTATTAGTTTTAATATATTCTGAATTTCTAAATTACTAAAATCGAATTTATGAAAATCTTGCTATTCTATATAATTTTTCTGTTTTTACTCAATTTTTCAGCAGTTTTTTTTTGTTTGTTTGTTTTTGGAAAAATTTTTGAGAATATAAAAAAAAAGACCTCTCTAACATACCACCGGGACGTGATCCATAAAAAAAAAGAAATAATAAATTATAATTTTAATTTTACTAGTTTCTTTTTTTTTAAACTTAGAATCTAAAAAATCTTAAATAAAATGACAATGACCGTTCATTAACATTTTATGTGCTGGAACCAAAAAAACTTGAAAAATTTAAATTATTTTTGAAAATTTAATCAGCCAACCTCCCCTGGCGTTTTCTGAGTTTTCTGGTTGGTATGTTTTGGTAATAATTCTTATATTTCTGAAATTTTTGCGTCCACCTTATAAATCTGGTCTGTAATTCATACCTGTCGTCATAAATTCTAGCCGTAATTAGTAATTAATTAAGTAATCGAACATAAATTTACCAACACCGATCAATTTCTCATCGCTGTTTCGAACAATAAACAAAACTTTATTTTGTGTTTTTAATTTTCTTTCGAGTTAACAAATTCGTTTGTGACATTTATGATGATATTAATATAACGTATATTGTGAATAAAATCGTTGATACACGATTGCAGGCGATCGTTTTTGACTTGACTTTTTTAGAACACGATTACGGACGATACGAGTTTCACAACTGTGCCAAGTTAAATGTTAAACTAAATTAATTGATTTAATTCTTCAAAATTTGTTTCAATAGGGAACAGATTTATATATAAATTCATATTTTTTATTAAAATGAAATATTTACAGTTCTTATTACAGACTTTATTAAATAATGTCAATTTTATTTTACATGTTTCACAAGTTTGTATATATTTCGATATATATTTTGGCCATTCATAATTTATATTTTGGTGAAGACGAAAACAGTTTTTTACCGATATTTTAGTGTAGATTATCAAATATTTTGTCGTTATTGTTTCATTCATAATAATTGAAACTCGATAAATTTTTCTGAACATAAAACTTTGACGTTTTAAATCTAATCAAAATGTCTTACCTTTGCTTAGAATTTTACACTGCAGTGGAAATCGTCAGTAATCGTGTCGTTTTTAAGGTATAAAATTGTAAAATCGTTTGTCGGGTCTTTAACGTTTGGAATCGTACCCCCCCCCCATAAAATGTTCTCGGCGGACGTCAAGTAGTGTAGACGTAGACATGAATATGAATGTAGTTCGATAGCGAAATCGATAGCGTATAGGAAACACGTCGAAATCGAATTAAACGACGACCAGTGTTGAAATCGGAGGCCAGGTGACCGTCGGATACAAGTCGCCCGCGTCGTAGCTCTGCGTGAGTGCATTGTTGCAGCAGATACATCACACGATTGTCCCACGCGTACCTACGGGTACGTGCGAAAAAATGATACTTGCGCTCGGGTACAGTGCAAATTGTTGCGGTTTTTGCGTTCATTATGACGGTGTCGTCCGAAACGCATTTGTCAAAACGTACGGATAGGTTTCTCCGTCGATCGTTCTCTCTCGCCACGCGGGTCGCCACCGCCTTTACGTCCGGTCGCGCGGACCACCGCTGATTTTTCACACGTCCACAAACCGAAGTACGGTGGATAACCTCGATTACACTCGACCGGGGTTCGGGACACATGAGAAAAAAGTGTGTACTCTGCACCTTGGGGGGTTTTTCGCATTTCGGGTGGGATACTCTTGAATAGGTGTGTTGAATTTTAAAAGAAAAGATGAATCATTTCTTCAAATAAAACAATTCTAAGCGGAGATTCAACTAATACACAATGATAATTATCAGTTTTGAAGCATTGAACCAAAATATTGAACTAATTATATTTTTAGTCAAAATAAAAATAAAAAAAATATTTTTTTTTTTACATTTTCAAAATTTTCTTACGCCAAAATTTTTCTTGTATTATTGTACAATGTATTATTTAAATTTTCATAAAGTTTGGATCAAAAATTGATGGTTTCCGAGTCATTTTTGGTAGTTTTTCTAAAAAAAATAAAATAAAATATTGGAGATTTGAGAAATTCAAAAAATGACTTCTTTAAAATACCAATTAGAGAAATATCCGGTTTCAAAAAGTTGCTGGTCGAGAATTTCGGACAAGTATTTCTATACGAAAAAATGTGTACAGGAAAAAACATGTAAAAAAAAAAAAAAAAAAGGAAAAAAATCTACTTTTAACCAGGTTTTTTTAGATTTCTTAACACTGCGTGACGGTTAGCGGACGGAGTTAGAAACCCGGAGGAGAAGACCGGGCGGGAACGTAAAGAACGCGGAGAAGAGACCACGCGAGTGAGGCCGAACGACCGCGGGCGGAAAATACAAAGCGAGAAGAAAACAGAGGTGACGATAAACGACGAGTAAACACATTATATTATTATTATTATTATTATTTTAACACGGACGCGCGGTGCACACGCGACTCGTACCTATTATACACACGGCGATGCTCCGGGTATCATGACGTACGGATGTGCGCAGGAGGTAGACCGCGCCGTGTATAATATGACGTGTACACGCCATACGTACGAGGACAGAAAAGAAATCTAGATCTACATGGTTTCCTACTGTTAAAAACAGGTGTTAACACACAGACTCCTGCTGAACATCATCTTGTGTGGTTTCCCCGCGGGCGCGCAAGCGTTTTGTCCGACATTAGTCCACACTTTTTTCACCCCACCCCCCACCCCTCCCCTTACACCGTGTCGCCGCCACCGCGTTCCGACTCCGCTCTCTTTCACCTCCGACCCGGCCCCCGCCGCACCCGTCTCACGAACGCTTTGTTGCGTCCATTGTTGTCGTGTCGAAATTAGCGATACACATTACACACACACACACACACAAGCGTGTGATGCTACACCGGTGCAAGTATATTATATACCTATATACAGGTATGCGCATTTCTCGCGCGTCTTCTATTCATCGACCCGAGGTACACCGCGGGTACGGGTCGTGTACGATATATTTACCGCATTGATAATGATCGACGACGACGACGACGATCGTCAATGATCGTCGGTGGTGGCGGCGTCTGATAGGTATTTGATTAATTTCCATCCGTCCGTCGACACTTCTTTTTTTTTTTTCGTCACTATAGTATACAACTTAGTAGTTAGTACACGCATTCGCATTCTGTTTTTAGATTCCGAATGAAGTGAAGAAGCTAGTGTTTTTACAGTGATGTTTATTATTTTTTTTTTTTCTGTGTACAAATTTTTGTATAGAAATACTTGTCCGAAAGTTTCGATCAATAACTTTTTGAAACCGGATTTGCCTCTAAATTGCACTTTTTGAATTCTCAATTCTTCAATTTTTTTTTTTGGAAAAAACTACCCAAAATTTGACAAAAACGACTCGGAAGCCATCATTTTTTGATCTGAATTTTATGAAAATTTAAACATAGATAGAAAATCCTATAAAAAAGATTTTGGCGCAAGAAAATTTTGAAAATGTGAAAAAAAAATTTGGGCATTTTTCGAAAAATTTTTTTTTTTCTTATATTATTAACTTCCTTCGTACAGAATCGTTTTACTGAAGTAGTGATTTATCGTTTCCTTAAAATTTAATACGCCCGTCAAGAGAATACCACCCGTCGTGCGAAGTACACCCATCGTGCGAAGTATGTCCAGCTTTTTTTTATTTTTTTTAGATAAATTTAGAATACTTTTTGGTTTTTTTTGTAATGTTTTACGTTTCAAGCACGTTTTACTCGTATACAGACAACAGCCTGATCGTGTACCTACGCAATGTCTGATTGAAGGTTTTAAATTGAATATATTTAACCTGAACCGGTCACAAAAAAACCGGAAACACATTCGAAGGAATGGTAAATCCCCCCCTATACCCCAGATAATTGCTTTTCATAGAATTTTTTTTTTTTTAAAGGATATGCAATGTATTTTATTAAAAACTTATTAGAAATAAAACGAAGGAAGTAAATGTTTATTAGAAATTACTAATACTCAATAGCAGTGGCGATACAGGCCATGAGTCGTGTCACCCAGAGAAGAAAAATTTTATATATATATAAATATATTTTTTCGTATATAGTGTACGTTAGTAGTGTTAATAATGATAGGTATATTATATTTTTATACAACCCAAAATTTGACAAAAATGACTTTTAAACTTTTTTGTTAATCCAAAGTTTATAAAAATTTAAATATAAATAAACTATAATATGAAAAATATTTTGGTAAAAGAAATTATTTTCTAACACTTTTTGTTATAATTAAATATTTAAATTATGAATGGTGCCATAACAAATGTTGCGCTATTATCCCTTTGAGCATGTGAAGTTTTTTCATATAAGCCATGGGGAACTGTTCATACTATGAGTTTCATCGAATGGGGGGTAATTGCATCCATAGTATAAATTATCTAAGGAGTATGGTGTTAGCATTGAGGAATTTGTGTTGCCGAAAACGGGAGCCGTTAGAAACTGACGTATTCATAGGGACAGGAGCCGTTTAGGAATCGACAAACAATGGACGGGAGCCGTTTGGGCTGTGCCGCTGAATGGTACACTATTACCCGTAGAAACTCTTGTCCTAACATGTTTATATAAACTTGTATCTAACTAACACGACCGATACTCTCCGGAACGTTGATCACTCTATTACCTCGTTTGACGTTGACAGAATGAATAATTATTTTTCGTTGCTCGTCAATATTATCTGTGTGCACGAGGTGTACATTATCAGTTTGATAGATTTTATAATGTTACTAACCTTGTATAGGCGCAAGTCTGTAAAATTTTTTTGGGTATTTTTCACATTTCCACGAACGTCAAATCAGTTTTTCTGCATGGATAATTTTTAGAATTCACTATGTTACATTCCGTAAATTAGTGTTTAAAATATGTCAAGAATAATAGTTGCATTTACGACCTTAACAGCACACACGATAACCCTTAAAAAATTATATATGATCCAAAACAAATGAAGTGCCTTTAAAACTGTTACGATTAGGTACACAAATTAGAAATGTTTTTGAATTTACGTTACAATTAATAAACGTATACCTTTGAAACTCTTGACTGAGCTTTGAAATAATTATTATACTACATTTTAATTGTATTCTATTGTAGTATTATATACATAATCGATATTAATACTCAGATTTGAAATAAAAAAAAATAAATAAATGTATTATTACTTCTCATAAGCAGAAACTCATGTTAAAAAAAAATAACGCAAGAATAAAAAAAAAAAAACGGACATAGTTCGCACGATGGATGTTCTTCGCACGACGGGTGTATTGAATTTTAAAAAAACGATAAGTCATTTCTCCAATAAAACGATTCTGAACAAAAGAAGTTAATAATATAAAAAATAAACAAGAAAAAAAACAATGTTAGAAAAATATCCAAAATTTTTTTCTCACATTTTCAAAATTTTCTTGCGCCAAAATCTTTCTTATATTATTTTCTATTTATGTTTAAATTTTCATATAGTTTGAATCAAAAAAATGATGGTTTCCGAGTTGTTTTTGTCAAATTTTGGGTAGATTTTTCCAAAAAAAAAAAAAAAAAATTGAAGAATTGAGAAATTCAAAAAATGACCTTTTTAAAGTACAATCTAGAGCGAAATCCGATTTCAAAAAGTTACTGATCGAAACTTTTGGATAAGTATTTCCATATAAAAAGTTGTAAATAGAAAAAAAAAAAATAAAAATAAATGAATAAATAAAAAAATAAAAAATAAACATCATTGTAAAAATACTAGCTTCTTCACTTCGTTCAGAATAAAAAAAGAAAAAAAATAGAAATTAGTAATTTTGAATCTTTTGCTATTGAAAGAAATTTAATTTGGGTAGCAAGCAATCATCGTTTATAAGTCGTTTATATATTAAAAAAAAAAAATCCAAAAGCCCACCTATATTTGGGCTTCTTTGATAACGGATTGAGTTAACAATATTACGTTCTCACTAATTTTTGTAGTTTTGTATACGTGTTAAAATGCGTGTAGGTGGCCAAGTACTTACATTATAATATGCTAGTATCATGTTTGCGATCATATACTTTCTAAATACGAGAAATCTCATCAGTAATGACAACAATCGAGAATGGTTTAAGTGATAAACGTACATATTGAAATGTATTGCACAATGGTTTCGTTATTATGGGGGTACCTACTGACATTTTTCAAATTGTTGGAATCAGGAACGAGAGAGAAAAATTGCCTCGTAATCGCAGATCATTGATAGTCGAGGTATATACGTGTAAAACCCGACGCAAAGATTCACCGATTGTTATTAATGACATATTATTACGTTATAACATAGGTAGGTAAGCGCGTAAATAGAAAATGACCATTTGTATAATACGTAACGCTGACGAATCCCCGAAGTCGGTGACATAATGTTTTATGGTCTTTGCCTCTGCGCTCTCATATTGTTGTGCGTTTCCACCATCTTGCAGCATCACGCGCGGCTGTGGACTGCATCCCAGGACATACGGGTGGTACAGCGTCGGACGTGCACATTAAGCCGTAAAGACCACACACTTTAAGTCGAGGAATTATCACACCGACAGCTGACAAAATGCGTGTGTGTATGTGTGTGTGTGCATGAGTGTATTTTTGCGTTGTTTACCCGAAAGAATATGTGTGAGAAATAAATCTCAAATTCCGTAATAATGATAATAATAAAATACGGCCGTGTTAGTCATTTATTAATTTATATACACCTCGGTCGTCGGCCGATTGAATGAGAAAAATGTTTGTTGCGTAACACCCACCTTGCGATATTCTGCGTGCCACGCCGAGTTTACTGCACTTCTTCTGAGTTCGAATCTAATCTTTATATTAGATTCCAAGAGAACTGAAGATCGCTATCGTTTTTTTTTTTTTTTTTTTTTATAATGTCGTTTTTATTTTATTTTTTGTAACGGCTTTTTCCGATAGTAAGATTGTTCCAAATGTCGTCAGACATTTCATTTATTTAGCTCACCTATACCAAAGAGGCCGTTTTCGTAATTCTCAACAGTTTATTCGAGCGAGGGGAAAAAAATTGAACCTAAATTTGAAAAAAAACGGTATGAAAATACTGTGAAAAAAAATAAATTTCGTTTTAAAAACAATATGGCTGTTTTCAAGACAATTAAAGGACTATGGAAAATACGATATCTTATAATTATCTTCGTATTTTTCTATCTATACTCAATCGTCATAACTGTTATCATGAACCGAATGCATATATATTAGAAAATCAATTATATCAATTAGAAAATTGAGTAGTACCCAAATAAATACATAATATAATGCATAAATAATTATTATCAACTAAGCTGGTCTTAAATTTTTTTCCGAATAAAATGAACGCGATCACTGCAGTATTCATTATTCAGTTACCTATATCCACTGCACACTACATTCAGAGTTTTCTGCGAAGAGTTACTTATTTAAAATGATCAGGTGTTAAATCATAACTACTTATTATATATAGCTATGTATGTATATCTGGTATTATGGATAGGTAATGAAATTAACACGTTTCGAACAATTTGAGATATATAATATAATAAACTCTTTGTGAAACGCCACGTATACAGTTAATACAATAATATCATTATTCATTATATAACTATGTTTAGTAGCTATTATAATTATTATTTTTCAACATTACAACTTACTGCAAGATTAATTAATATCCTTCCTTGCAGTTGGTATAACAACGATAATAATTTATATATACATATATTAAGGACCTCCATAACTGTTACAATGCCTCTATAATGATATAATATTCAATACAAAAGAATAGCCTCATTCCATTAAATCAATTCTAATTAGATTTTTTTCTTTTTGTATGTCGACGAAGTTCCTTAAAAATAATAATTTATCATTTTCATATACTCATTTCAAAGGATCTAAACACTAATTGTAACTAGTTTTCCCCGTGTATTTTCAAATATCCCTTAACGTGTTAATAGATCACCTGACATAGATTAAATTCCGACCACGTGACAAATTTATGTCACTTTTAAACGAATGCGTTCCTAAAATTCAAATTTAATATCTATTATGATTTAAGTTATTATTTTTTGGAGATATTCCAATACATTTATAATATGGTAAAGAAAAACATGTACTCTTTATAATACATAAAACTTTCTAATAAAAAATAAATATCTAATTTTTCCTAATTTGAGACATTTATTTTAAATTTACATTGCAACAACTCAATTAAATTTAATCTACATTTCTTGATATTATAGTACAATATTATAGAACGCTGAAATTTACTATAAAGTTTTGAATACATAATAATTATGAGTCAATGATTTAACTGTGCATATTATAGTAATTATTATTAAATTTAATGTTATTGACTGTATTTTAATTTTTCCCCATTGACAACATATGCAAAATTACCAAAAAAATGATCCTTTGTTATTATAGAGTATAGATATTGGATTTAAGGCTGTAGTCCGTTTGGGCGAATCGACCCAAAAAATATACCGTATGGACGAATAGTCATGTGCCGTTTGGGCGAGTGTTTATTCCACAAAAAGTACCATTTGGGCAAAAATATATAAATTTATAAATGTATTTAATATAGATAAAATATAAATAGTTATACATACAGTCAATTGAAAAAAATAAAGTAAAATGCAATATACATGGGTAATTTATAATTTATAATATATTTTTATCTTTAACGTTTTATTTAATTATATATATTTAATATTTGTAAAATTTAAATACATTACAGGTATAGTAATATTGTAAAATATAGTCAGCAATTATTAGTCAAAATGAATAAAACAAAATTTAATTGCACATAGTAATACCTATAATTGATAGTTTTTAAATTAATCTATTAGCCTTGTATTTTAAACCTAGATTTTTTATGTATATAAATATATCCAACAAATATATATAATTTCCAGGTTTCTTGAACAAATTAATTTAATTCCGTTGTTTCTTTTCGTTCAACGTTACGGATATTTTTTGAAATTGAGTTGATTTTAATCATATTTTCGGTCTGGATTTCTAACAAAACTGATATGACTTGATGGACATTAGGAAGTGCTGAATAAAACTGATTATTAAAATGGGAGTGGAATGATTCTGGTCCATTTGTGGTTCTAGGATGGTCAAATATTGGTGCTGATGCCCACAAATGAGGAGGGAACTCTGAGTTTTCGTCTATATATGTCTCTAAAACATAATCAGTAAAGTATATACATTCATTTTCGGTTGGTACGATTGATAACAACTCAGTAAATCCATCTCCTACTTCGGATGGTGGCAATAATGGTAGACCAAAAAAATAAACGATAAATTGATGGCCTGATTAAATTAATATCAGAATAATAAAGTTCATCCTGAAGTCCTGACCGATCAACTAATAATTCTTTCCTAATAATTTTATTAGATTTTTCATGTGTATTTTCAATAAAAAAAAATTTTCTCTTAGAACAACTGCGAATTATAACTACAGCTAAAGATCTTTTTGTACTCGGGTCATGATTATATGATTGTGTTGTCATATCTAATACGTTTTTTTAAATTACTGTTAATTAAAACACTTACGCTACATTTTTTGTTCGTACAACGAAATCGAAATGTTCCATCTTTCAGTTCATTTGATTCCGTGTATTTATAATTTTCAATAACTATACATCTTTTCCTCTTTTGGTCATTAAAATGTATTTGATATTTAAATCCATATTTAAATTACTGTTAATATTAAGTTTTTACAAGTTTTTACACTAGTTTTTAGTATTAGACAACACAAAAAGGCACACAGAACAATGCAGTAAGATGTAGGTATACCAATTTTATGGTGTGCCTGTTTCGTAATCTTGTTTTCAATAATAATGAAAAATAAAAATGTTGGCCAATGATATTTTCTTAATATTTTCGATATCGCTGCTCAAAAATAATTACCGAAAATATCACGGTATCAGGATAATTGATCAGTTCACATAGGACTCTCTAAAATAGTAACAATAGCACTAACAACCGTAAAGTTAAAATAAAAATTAATTATAAATTGTGGCAAGTAGCGATATATCTCATAGAAACAGATAGTCCACTACATTATTTCGTTTTAATTTCATTCGCCCAAACGGTATAAATGATATTCGCCCAAACGGACTATTATTTTTCAGGTCAAAATTGTTACCTTCGCCCAAACAACCATCGCCCGGATTTAAGTGTGACCTAATACAATCAAAATATAATTAAAATATATGATTTTCAAAAAATACACTGAAAATATGGTATATTTGTTTAAAATGGCTAAAGATATCCGGTAAGGAGTTTGTCAGGACAACAGTACCAAAAGATAAATTAAAGGACAATCCTGTTTAAAACAGGACGTATGGTTATCGTAGAGAAACATAAGAAACAGGTATAATTTATTCGCAGCATATAAATGTAATAAATATATACTCTATATGCAGGTATATTGTGTACATTTAGACGCACGTTAAAACCACACTCGTAAACGGTAGTGTAAATGAATAAACATCACACATAAGTAAACCTAAGTAACAATAAAGTTGCACGGCCAGTGGTGTATTTACCCTAGAACTATGGAAGCTATAGTCTGGGGTCTAAGGTGATAGGTTGTGGGTGGACACAAATCATTCCTCACAAAATAAAAAAAGCAAACATTTTTTTTTTTTTTTTTTATCAACGTTAACTCAAAATGGATATTAGATTTGAAATTAAAAAATAAATAAAATAAAAAACCTTACCTAATTAACAAAAACAAAACTAAAGACATATGGCGTTGTATTGCCAGCTGGCTTATCTATTATGGCTCATAAGACTCTAAAATATTATAAACGAATCATTTTGCAGATGATCTGCAAGACTGTATGTTTTTTTTAATCAACTCTTAAGCACATGAAAACAAAATGAGTTTAAGGCAATTTAAGCGATTTATAAAGCAAAAAAGATTAAAGGAAACATTTACGTACACGGAAATTATACGAAATAAAACGTATGTTTCTGTGCACTGCAGTGACAAAAAATTGCAATGCAGAGTGTCCGTTTACCGTACGCTGCAAAATAATTTTAAAAAAATATCTTCTTTCCCGGATAAGAGAAGAACGATTGGACTAGTTAGTTTAGCCATTCATAATATAAAAATTGACTTAACGAAATCCATCAATTATGATAGTGTTATTGACTGTTTGTCAACCAATTCTTTTACTGCAAAAAAACTGTGGTAAATATTCAATAAATAGTAATCATTCATTGTATGACCTTTTTTCATTATTAAAAATTAAAAAAAAATTTTCTCGTCATTTTATAGGGCATTAAAACTATTAAGCCCAAGGCCTATTTATAAGTAAAACCTTAAACTACGCCACTGTGTATGACCAATTTCTTGAGAAATCACAATGATAAAAAAAAAATAAAAATTGTCTTAATATTTAAACATTATGATAATAGTATAAATGTGCTAATTGCGTGCGCACCAAAAAATTACTAGTGATATGGTTCAAGAGATGGAGGGAAAGCAATATTATTACTACGATTACAACGGATGGGCTGCATTTCAGATACGTTAATAAATGATTCAATACTTAATAGATACTTATTCAGGGAAGGGGGCAGCTGCTGTATCAAATTTTTTAATTTTTCGCGGCTTCGCGTTAAAAAGTTTAATGTCGTGTCGTTTTAAATATTTTTTAGATTCTAAGGGGAACGAAGAAGCTTATTATTTTACAATGATGTTGATTCCCCCCCTCCATTCTGTGAACAACTTTTCGTACAGAAATATTTGTTCATAAGTCTCGACCAGCATCTTTTTGAATGAGAATTCGTCTCTAGATGGTACTTTAAATTTTTTGAAATGGGTATTTTTTCAAAGGATTAAGACAGCATAAAAAGTATTTTCACGTCATTGAATTTCCATGATTACTTATTTGATTACAATTGAAAATTTGATTACAAACAATTAATTTGTTGATTATGGAAACCATGATAACACAATAATCAATATATGTTTATTTTTTAGTTATATTTATTTTTAACGCTTGAAACCATCTTAACGAAAGCTTCGTTTAGAATTGTTTTATTGAATAAATGATTTATCGTTTCTTTAAAATTTAAAACATCCATCAAATCTCACACTCTCGACCGAGGAGTGAATAATACCCATGGTGCGAAGTATGCCCTGATTTTTTATTTTGTTTTTTGTATAAATATCAAAGTAATTGACCCTACTAAACTTAAATCCTAGAACTACCCATGTACTAAATTAATTTCTGAGTTTTTCATATCTTTCACTGATAAATAACCAAATTACTTTAAGTACATACATAATATAATGTACCAAACATTAAAACATAAATAATGTATGACAATAAATTTGCTTGTCATAAACAAAATATTTTTCAAAATAGAACATCATAATTATTTTAAACTGTATTTAGCTAAAAATTTATAGTTTTTTTTTTTTTTTTTTTTTTTTGTCATCAAATAAAAAATTATAAGTATGTTATACGATATTAATAATAGTAATTATAAATGATATGAAATATAATTATATACAATATTATCATTATTTGTGTTTTTTTTTTAATTTAATATTTTTTGCAGATGCATTTTTCAAATTTAGTAAAAAATATCATGTATCTTGTATTTTTTATTTATCTCATACTTTTTTTTTTTAAATTCAATGCATCGTGTGTTACAGATCCATAAATTAACAACATATAAATTATTTTCATTACAACCTCACATAGTATCTCGCTCGACCCGGACTTAGACTTGTAATACATAATAATATTACGAATAACCACATTCCGGAAGGCTGTATAATCCCAGAAAGTAATATCTCTGACCGTATAATTCTGGAATTAAAATGTAATTGTGCCGACTGTAAAATTTCGGAAGTAGCCGATTGTAATGTCACCGACCGGAAAATAAAGTACATAAACCTTATTTTCACCGACTGTAAAGGTTCCGAATGTATACACACAGACTGTAAAATTTAGGAATGTTCCACGTCACGCAGCAAGTCGATTATCAAGCCGAAATGTCCCCATGATACAAAACAAACCAAGGGATATATTTGATTTTCGGAGCGAAGCGGAGGAGTCGGTGGGCGTTGCGAGTGGTAAACTAACCTACTTTCTGAAAATATACGGTTTGTGAAAGTCGGGGTTTCCATGGTCTGATATTATACGGTTTGTGAATTTCCAGATTTTTACAGTCAGTAAAAATATGGGACTACAAAATGATCAAATTCTGTGATCCTGTGCTTGGGAATTATACGGCCAGCATATTTTTTTTCTGGCGAAATATTTTCTGAAACTATACGGTTTGTGAAAATCGGTGTTTCTATGGTCTGTGAAAATTAGATCCGAGTATTAAATTTATAGTCTAAAATTCTACGGTCTGTACGATTATTTCGGGGTTTTTACATGCGTCTCACGTTCCGACCTCGAACACGTCCAAACAAAATATCGAGTCTTCGACTACAGTCATTGAGAAGGACGGGAACGATGAAAAATACAAAATAATAATTGTTTTGCAATAATTTCACCACAAAAAATGGTTCAAAAACGAATTTTTAAGTCAACAGGTATATCTTTACAACGTTTATAACTTATAAGATATAACTAGGGCTATGGACTTATAGCTCTAAAAAAACTTAAAATATGCATGCATTTATGCTCTAAAAATGTACCAAATATGCTATAAAGTTTACGAAATATGCCCTAAAAATATACAAAAATGCTAAAATAATCTCTTATAAAACATTAACTTTACTGTAAAATCTCAAAATATTTAAAAATTGTACTGTATAATAATATATTTTAATATGTATTATTAATTCTTCTTCTATTATTTATGAAATTTCTTTTTTGTTTCATTCTTTATTTTTTTAAGCTTACATATAAACAAATAAAAATATCAAATAATATTTAATCTCTTCAGAAATTCAGAGAAAAATTTTCCGACACCATGAAAACTTAAATTAAATGTTGAATAATATGTGAAATATACACTTAAAATTCAAATATGCAAAATAAATAAATTAAAGAAAACTGCGAACAACTTCTGCTGTTATGAAACGCATTTCTATATTACATACTTAGCTATGTTTTGAATGATTTTTGAAAAATATGCTAACTCCTATAAGTCCCTAGCCCTAGATATAACGTATCAATGTCAAAAAAAAAAATGCATGTTTCCCAAAATATGGAACGTGAAAATGTGAGTGAAAAGAGTACAAAAGTGTTTGGGTGAAAAGAGGAAATGGTTTGTTTCATTTTTAGGTGTAAAGAGTAAATTTAATAATAATACAAAAACTAACTACAACTTAAATATTTTATACTCTATTTTATATCGCTGAAATACCAAAGCCAAAATGGCATCGCCGAAAAGTCTTAGACTCCCTTTTGACACATACGTATTATAAAAATATTTTGATTCCGAAAATGTTCAACGCCGGCTAATTTTTGGAATCGCGGTAATATAGCAATAATCATCACTCGGTCATAGAAATTTCAAAAATCCGTCATCTCGTACGGTTCTTAAAACGGACACTCATTGCTTCATCTCTTCCTCTTAAATAAAAATACAATTTCGAAACCGGCGATAAACTCACGTGTTCAGTGACCTCTGTGAGTGATCTTCTGAACGGATAGAAATTAGATATTTGCACACTCTCTTATGTGTGAACTGCACTTTTCAAAGGTATTGATTTATGCAAGCTAATTTACATTTCAGACCACTGCATATGCGGTCGGTCACATGAGCCGCGTACACGGGAACGCCATTACGGAAAAATTCGAATATACGAGTAGACTACGCGTAGCTCAATACGTCGAATCGATGCGTTTTATGTGCGTTCGCGCTAATACCGGCCAGTTGTCTACTGAACAAACGTATACAGGGAGGTTTACCGGTTAATTTTTCCACTCTACTCTCAGAACAAATTTCGCTGTATAGAAAATAAAGAATCTCGTGATTTCTGGGTAATAATAACCGCAGTATACGAGTAACTCGTAAAATACTCAGTACTCGTGCTACAGATTTTCGCGAGAAAACAAATATGATTTTTCTGTGAATCACGGTGATGTTTTCTGAGGACTTGTAAACGAAATATTATTTTGTATAGATTTTCGATATAACCGAGGAAAATATGATATGTTGCTTGGAAATTGTAAGACGAAAATATAATATAGGTAGATTTTAGGGAAACTTTGGCGGGTACTGAAATACACTGACAGAAAAAAATTTCAAATTTTCAACACTGTCTGTTCGCCATTTTACTTGAAATTTTCAAACTGTGATCCACATTTTTCCTTCATATAAATATTCGGTTAGAGTCTTTTTTTTTTTTTACGACTTTTGTATAAAAATATTTTTTTGATTATAAATCAACCAAGTTTGAGTAAGACAAAATTTGAATTTATACGCTTAACTTGCTCACTATTGAATTTAATTTGTTCAATGTACATTACTGTGCTGGTATTAAAATGTATTTTTTAAATAATTTTTTTTTACTATACATAATTTTAGAAGATATTAATTAGGTATATAAAATGGCAATTAGCTCTCAAACAAACATTATTAGTTTTCAAATATTACGGTCAGTGAAATATTATGATCATGATTTGGAAGTCCCGGGGAAAAAGAATTTATCACATTTCGTTTTTTTTTTTTTTTGCATTTTTCGATTCGTCTCATAATCAACCGTCTGATTATATTATTAAAAATATTTTTTGTTAACTCGAAAAATGATTGGACGCATATGTGCATCCATAACACCGAAAGGATTAGTTTGTTTCTAAAGATTTGCATTAACTGAAATTGTTAAAATTTTGAGGTTTCTCAAAACAGATGGAATAAAATAACGATAATAACAATAATAAATAAAATAAAAAGCGGTTGACTGAAAAATTTACAGTGTTTAGAACGTTCAGTTATAAATAAAACTTGTTCACGTTCACTTTTCCGTACATAAAAAAGGAACTAGTACACATTCATGTTTGTTTAATTTAAAATGAACTCATTCTGGTTCACATTCTTCGAAAAAATGAATACCTTCATTTGGCCGTTCATTAGGTATTAGGTATTTTTTACTTTGTGTATAAAGCATGTAAAAAAACGTAAAAAAAACATTAGACTTTAGAACATAAAGAGGATAATATAACTATCCAAATTATATCTTTAAAATTTGACATATTATTTTGTTTAGAAAATTAGAATTTGTAATTACAATTTTCTTAAACCGTTTGATATCCACCTTTTAGCAGTAAAATTAAGCAAATACCAGACAAATAGCCGATAGAAGGATCCCCTTCAAAAAGTAAGCCCTGAGTTTTTATGATTTGTGAAAAGATATTTTCATCAGAAAATTTGATTTGTTATCCAATACATTTGTAGAATCCATAATTTATATTATTTTTTGACACGGGTTAATTAGAATTCCACGTATTACATTTTTATAGTCTTTTGATCTAATAAATATAATAGGAATTAAAATTTCCAAATGTTATTTAATAATTATTAATCAAAATTTATATTTTTATATATTTATTAAATAATTATATCATTTAAACGCCTCAAAAATCGTTCAAATTCGTTATAAATATAAACGTCGTTCAGGTTCACGTTCTATTTGAAAAAAAAACGAGTGTTGCTTACGAAGTGCGAACGTGAACGCGTGAATGTGCGTTCGTTCACGACGCTCTCTCCAAACACTGAAAATTTACGAAGATTTACGTTAAATGCGAATCACTCTGTATATGTACTTACAGGTATTGGTAAGTAGTGTGAAAATGGACGAATGAATGAGAAAGAGAGAGAGAGAGAGAGAGAGAGAGAGAGAGAAAGACAGAGATAAAATACAATAATAATAATTAGCTGCTACTGCACGAGTTTTACAAAATATGCAGGACGATAACAAATGGAACATGGTATATGTGTGCGCATGTGCGTGTTACTCATGAGTAATGCAGGTCGTATTGTACAATAATGCTATCTCGAGAAAAGTGGCCATCTATATAAGTTAGACACGTGTGTATAAATATCGTACCTAGGCATGCGTTTTGTATGCGACCATGGTGAATGCAAGTCCAAAGTGTACTCGAGGAGTGTTTATAGTATTATTAAAATTGAAAACAATTTTTTTTGATTAGTTATTTGCGGTGATCCATCGATTCCAAACACTTTTCCAATATACGGTACAATTTTAAAATTTTCCAATACCAAATTATATAATCTAATAACAATGTCAGACGTTCGGGGGTAAATTATTTGATTATCGTGTAGAGTTTTTACGTAATACACAAAAACAATATTATAAAAAGACGCGAACAGTATTTGATATAATTTCGATTTATCTGCAGTAGCGATTTACGTTTTGGAAAAAATGTGCATTCGTTGACACCATAGGTACAATTTAGGGGAGGCAGGGAGGGATTTATCCCATCATGACAAGACTAAAGCCTCGTCTAAAAAGAGCCCAAATATATTTAATTGAATGCATTATGTAACATTAATGCTACCTTATTATTATTATTTTTTTATTAGTAAATGGTTCTTGTCTCTGTAACACAATGCGACAAGATAGATTTTCAAACTTATCTTTATTACACATTGAAAAGGATGTATCAAATGATTTATATGTTGATATTTTACTTAATAAATCCACCAAAGGTCCAAAATGGGTCATAAATTTAAGTTAACAATTGTCAATTTGTCCTTGTCATAATTAATACATATTTTATATAACTTTAGTTTTTTTGTTTATTAATTGCATGATTATTGCACATTTCAGGTAAAATCATATTTTTTTCGTAATAGAGGGAAGTGATCCCTCTTTAAAAGTTTAAACTGATGGAAATATTTCAGCTCCCTCCCCTCTAGTAAAAAAATCATATTGCACAACAGTGGTTGACACTGTTATATTATATAGATATTTTTATTTTTTTACAAAGTATAAATATGAGCGTTGCCGCATTTAATAGGAGACAGTATATTATCCTGGGATGGCAGTACTTAAAGTGACACGCGTAGGTGACAAATTTTCAAGAAGGATTCACGTTAAAACGTGTAGAATCCATTAGTGAATTTTTTTTTACTATATTATCGTGTGCCTCACAGCTCATAATTATTGTATTAAACAGTTTAATAGTAAACCAAATACTATTGTACTGAATCAATGTACACATTAAGAATTTAATGCAGAGATGAAAGATATATATGTTTTATTTTTAATTAATTGGATAAATATATAATCAAAAAAACGTTTTGATCGTTGAAACGAAGAAGAGGAGCCAATTTTGTGTTTACAATTTTTACGACAGCAAATTGGTGCAATGTGGTTTGAGCACAGAATTGAAAAATAAAAACCGATGCCTAAAAAACCAATACAACTTGATGTTTAAGAGTCGATCAATACCTAACTTGGGTCATTGCACTTGGCAAATCCGGTATCAAGACGTGGCATATATTGAACTAGACACGAAATCGGATAAAAATGTATTATCTAGTCAGTAGTCGTGATTGTAGTGGTGTCATTTATTTATTTATTATTATTTTTTTTATGTATATCACGTGTTAGCGCAAGCCACAATTCCTATCTAAAAATTTTAATATTATATAAAATAAAATAACCCACGTACTTTCTAATAATAATTATTCAATTAAACCGTTTAATATTAGGTATATTATTAAATTGCAATAAGTTATAACTAAAGCAAAAACTAATTAATTAATAAATGTATTACAATACTAGTGTTTTTACAATGATGTTTATTTATTTATTATTATTTCTTTATGTGTACACATATTCTGGTTGGTGTATTAAAATGTTTTTAGCGTTAGAGAATAGGTAATGTATTTCTTGTTATACGATTAACACATATATGTAAGGAACTTAATTAAACCTGACCCATTTTCTAAGTCAGATTAAAAGTTTACTATAGAACTCCGAAGGTTGACCTGGATTTCAGTGACTTAATGTAGCCTCAGAGTCCTTGAACAAGTCAACTACTGATCAGAGAAAATTCGGAGAAAACTATTTTTAAAGCATCATTGTTTTAGCTTTAGATAAATGCAATTATTTCTACTTATTATTTAATTTATGTAAAAATTAATCATGGAAATTCTTCACTTCTTGGGTTGGGTACTCTTGGCGGATGTATTGAATTTTAAAGAAACTATAAATCATTTCTTCTATACAACTTCAGTGAGCTTCAGTTAATAAATATAATGATTATTATGTAAATTATAGTTTAATAATTTTTATATAATAAAAAATCAATCAATGTCAATTAAATTTTAGTAAATTATTAATTTTGTATCATATATTACACAATTATAAGGGAAAGAAATCTGTAATTATTTGAATTAACCATTATTTGAGTCTTAATTCTATCTTTGAAAACTTGTAAAAAATATTCATTGATTAAACTTTTATGAAAATATAATTCGTTAAGACAAATACAAGAGGAATATTTTGGTAACAGCAATATTTTACTATATTAAGAATAAAATGTTTTATAATGTTTTGATTAAAAAAAACGTTATTATACTTAAAAATTACCAATTAAAAAAAAAAATTTAACTTAAAAAGGCAATAAAATAAAGTTGTCTTATGATTTTTGATACTTTTTCAGTTAGTAATACTTCTAAACATGTTTATGTGAAATGTTCAACAAAAAATTCTATGAAATATACCTGTGAAACTTCCAATGTTTTCAAAATTTTAAGCTTTGCTCAAAATGGTCAAATGATTTTAAAATTTTTATAAATATGCATTTTACTATTTTTTGTACATATAAATATTATTTGAATTAAAGTTATAGCATATTTTACCGTTTTTTTTTTTATCAATTTATAGATAGTTTTCCATTATGCTTGGAGAAATAGAGAATTTTGAAAAATGAACTCTCTAAGTTTAAAATACTATTTGGATGTAATTTCCTAGGTTTAAAGTTACTGTATGAAATATTTGGACAAGTATTTCTGTACGAACAGTTTTTTTTTTTTTTCAGAAAAAAAAGAAAAAAATTAATATCTTTCTAAATGTATAAGCTTCTTCGCTCAAAATAAAAATAATTATCTCATTTGAATACAGTTGATAATAGGAAAGCACAAACTATTGATCTGCACTATTAAATATAACTTTTTTTTTAAAATTATCTACCTTATTTTAGTTGCTCACATAATTTTCAATAATGTGAATAAACATGCATAACATTAAACATGGTATTGAAGTAGTATATATAATGTTTTTCAAAATTAATAATTTTCATGATATAAATTTTTATAACATAATTTTTTTGTTTGAGAACATTGTTCTCGGTAAATCGATAGGAAATAATAAATACTGGCAACGCATATTATTTTTTGAGTTGTTTTGAAAACAGTCATTTAAATAATAAAACGTCATAATCTTTCCACTGCAGTTTAATATAGTAAAATTAACTTTTAAAATTAAAATCAATGGCACATATCGTATAATTGAACAATTATAGTTATGGTATAATCACTTTTGAATCAAATAATTATTATTCATAAATTATCGCCAAATCGAAAATAATTCACATGATAACCTAAACGGATTTCGTTTAGAAGTCGTAACTCGCACTCGTCTACAGAATAAATATAATTATATGACTGACCAACAGGACTAGTATTAAATTGTTAAGCGTGCAAGTTGGAAATATATAATTTTAACACGCTGAAATAATGATTATTTTGCATTAACACTGCTACTGAATTCGTATTACTACAATTTAATATGCATTGAATTATTTTAATTTTATCTCGATGTAATAAATATTCTTAAAATCGTAATATATTAGTTGTTCGTGTTTTTATTTACTTTTTTCGCCCGGCTTTGGTGACTTCTATGATTCTTTTTATGTATAGATTTTTATTTAAACTCTATCTCCTGCGAAAACATTTGTTATTTATTTGAATATTAAATTCTAAGATTTGAAAGACATTTGAAATAATTTTGTTTACACTCGTGAAAAGGTAAAAAATTTATTTAATACGTTGCGATAATATGAAAATATTATGTGTTTTAAATGAGGAATTTCAGTCTAATTCAAAATAACTCGACTGAAATTTGAAACGAAACTAGATCCAAGAAGTGGATGAAGATTATAAATATCAAAAATAGTTCTAAAATTGAGATCTTTACCCAGTTTATGTCTAGAAGACTGTTGTCTTGTACAATTTTCCACTAATATAAAAACTGAAAATATAATAGTTACATTATTCTATAATTTACATATTAATTAATATATCCCCCCCCCATCAAAAACAAAAAAAAAAATGAATTATAGTTTTATATTTTGTTAACATACTAAATTGATTATTATTGAAAATGTTAATAAAAAATCTTAATATAGCTGCTATTTTAGATACTGCATGAAGTGAAGAAGCTAGTAAGCTTTCTGTATACACTTTTTCGTGAAGAAATACTTGTTCAAAAGTCTTGATCAACAACTTATTGAAACCGGATTTACCTCTAGTTGGTACTTTATAGAGGTTATTTTTTCAATTTCTCAATTCTTCATTTATTATTATTATTTTTTTTTTAGAAACTACCCAAAAATTTGATAAAAAAAATTCGGAAACCATTATTTTTTGATCTAAACTTAATGAAGATTTAAACATAAACAATTATATGAAAAATATTTTGAAAATGTGAAAAAAAAATTTAGATATTTTTCTAGCACCTTTTTTTCTCATTAATTATATTTTC
Source organism: Stegophylla sp. TES_Ste_2020 (assembly GCA_025469315.1). Classification (NCBI taxonomy): domain Eukaryota; kingdom Metazoa; phylum Arthropoda; class Insecta; order Hemiptera; family Aphididae; genus Stegophylla; species Stegophylla sp. TES_Ste_2020. The sequence goes on along the minus strand of JAIPRM010000208.1, from coordinate 33,130 downwards.
CTCTTTTTACTTATTAAACAAAAAAAAGTAAAACAAAGTAAAGTATAGACAAGAAATCCGGACATATTTCGCGCCATGGATATTCTTCGCTCTTCGGATCAGATACTCTTTGTAGGTTTGTCGAATTTTAAAGAAACAATAAATCATTTCTTTGATAAATCGATTCTGAACAAAGAAGCTAATAATATAAAGAACAATAATAGTCGTCATTTTCAACACACTCATCAAGAGAATCTGACCCGAAAAGCGAAGAATATTTGTAGTGTGGAGTATATTCAGCTTTCTTATCTATACTTTACTTTTTATACATAAATATTTGTTGATTTTCATTTTGGTTTTGATAGTAATAAAATTTTCAGGTCAAAGTACAATAAATTAGAGTGTATTATTGTACTTGGTAGTTAATAATACATATTGACAATGAGGCCTACATAAAAGAGAAAATATTCTATTCCATTTGGGTTCAGTGACATATAAGAAAAAATTTAAAAATAAGAACCTAAATATTTACCTTATGCCGAGACAAAGGGTCTCAGAAAAACCCTTCCTGTATGCTAATCTTGACACTGGTTGCTATATGGGAAATTATGTCGGCAGGGAATATCGAAAACATTTTTATAATGCATGAGAACTGCGCAATTCGTGTCTTCTCAATGAATTTTTTTTTTAGAAGTAAATGGCCTCAGCTAACAACAATAATAATAATCATGACAATATATATTAGCAATACTTTTACTTTTCAGTCACTTTTGTGAGGAGGGATCCTTCGATTTCTGCCAAATTGTAGTTATGTTGTTTTACTGATGAAAAAAGTAACTTGTGAATTTTTTACTGGTAGAAGACTTTAGGTGGTTTAGAGACAAAGTTATGATAGTTGTAACATTTTTAGGAAATCAAAGAACCAAATATTTGAACGGTAATTTTGCCTAATTCGGCGGTTTGTCTTAGAATCGAAATAGTTCGGTTCTAAACCAAATTGGGCAAAATCAATTTTCATAGACAACGCAAGAAAAATGTATTGGAAAATCAATTTGACACGATTACACGTATGACTCGAAAATTGGAAACCCAGAAAAAACGGCAGGTATTCGAAAATAACATAAAACTGTAATCGTTCAATACATGTACTATATAATATTACATAAAAAAAGTAATAATATAAGTATTTGGGAACGGGGTGGGTTTATTTTACACGTGTTTATAGTAATTATTTTAAAATCGCCGAATACTGTAGGCGTGGAAGATTTTTCCTTATGTGTTCAGGTGTATATGAGTGATCCAAAAAAAAACCTAAAACTCAAGTCCAAAAAACACCTATATATATATATAAACAATAACACAGACGTGCACACAAATACTGATTCGCCGTGATATACATTTATATATGTATCGTCTGCGGAACGTCTTCCGCCACCATGATGCACCGCGACGGCTTGATCTCCGTCGGCTCGGCCCGGCATATCTGTTAATTTTATTTCGTGTGTTCGATTCGGAAAGCGGTGTACGTACGCATAAAACGTCGGCAGGTCATGTGATACACACACGCACACGCGCACAAGGCTATGACCAGTTGCCGGTTTCGTGTAGGTAATGATAGAGAATTAGCCAAGGTGTCAAGGGGAGGTACCAAATAGCGAGCCTCAGGGCGTCCCACAACGCCTCATGCTGGTTCCTGTGTCGACCAACCTGTTATTATTAAGACCTCACAAGATGAGGTATATATACCCGAATCGACGGTGTATACATTTATATATATATATAGGTACGTTCCGCTAGAGTGAAAAATCGCAGTAATTCCAATTTTAACATTTACCTACACAAAATACACACACACTCCTAAACCGTCGTAAAGGTGTACGCGCTTACACGTATTGTATAATACATATATATTGAGAATTATTATTTTTATTATAAACTTATATTCCCATTCATTCGGTTAACACGCAATACGAACGGAGTGATCGCCACAATGTGTAAGGCAGCTCGATGTACAATTGTTAGGATACTGTGGTGTCTGAATTAGTGGTCACGAAGTCGTATATTTATTCGTTTATACGTTACATTCGCTTTCATTTTCATTTTTTTCCTTCTCCTATGTAAAATCCATACGAACTTTTGTCACTAGTTCCTGTCATTTTGGGGGAAGGGCAGTGCCACAAAAACTACAGGGGCAGCCGGGACAATGCCTCGATAAATGGGCCTCTTGAAGTTGGCTAAGGGCCCCATCACCATCCAAGTCATTTCATTATGTTCTCGTGCTTAAATCAAATAATTCATAAATACAAATTATTGGAAAAATTTAGTTTTGAAATAATTATACTATTTTATCAGTTTTCAGCAAACGGGCCCATTTTTATTAATTTCAATTATTCATTTATTTATTTATTTAATTTTTTTTTTGTAATTTTGAAGTTGAACAAACGTTTTATTTTTACATAAATATATACCTATTTAAATATATATCGTACCTTTATGTTCTGCAATACTTTTTTTTAACCATCATTTGAAAAAAAAGCCGGGCATATTTCACACCATAGGTATTCTTCGCTCCTTAGGTGGGATTCTCTTGGTAGGTGCATTGAATTATTAATAAAAACATTTTGATAAAATAAAAAAAAGTTAGTTTCCAAATTTTTTTTTCATGCTCTCCATATTTTCTTGCATCATAATATTTTTTATATTATTATATATTTATATTTAAATTTTTATTAAGTTTGAATTAAATATAGACAGTTTTCATGTTTCTTTGTCAAATTTTGACTAGTATTTTCCAAATGTTGAGAAAATAATTGAGGATTACGAAAAATAACGTTTTTACGTACGTTCCATACGAAAATGTGTTTATAGAAAAAATTTATAAACATAATAGTAAAAACACTAATTTCTTCGCTTCACACTGAATCTAATATTAGACTTGTAATAAATATCATATATATATATATATATATTAATATTATGTAATAAAGTAGTTTTATATTTTAATAGCAGTACACTGGATAGTAAAGTTGGCCTTTTTCACATATGATTTTTAGGCTTCTAACAATATCCCCATCAATACTTTTGTAAAATTTATGAGTTATGGGCCTATAAAAAAATATTACGTACATTCGTACATAGGCCTTGAGGTCCCATCAAATGATATTGTCCGGGTCACAAGAATCCATTTGTGGCACTGGGGGGAGGGTGTTGCAAGAGAGTGTATTTTGGCAAAGGCATCAAAACGTATGTATTCTTGCACATGGGTTGACCTTAAAACTTCAGAACTGAAACTTGATTACTTTCAACATCGATTGAGTATTTCTCGAGATGACTTATTTGAGGACAATGCTATGTATACGTTATCTTTTTCAAATTTAGTAACTATAGCAACACAGTGGTCACAACTGTCTCTCAATTTTTTTACCGTGTCCTCTACTACATTCTCAAGATCTCCTGAATAGAGACAGAGGAAGAAGAATTAGGAAATGAGAGAAAGATTCAGTGAAAGAGAAGCGATCGCTCATTATAATATAGAAAATATTAAAAAATACAAATATTTTGCACACGGACGAAACCGGGTTATTCAGTTAATACCTATGTAAAAATGCAGAATAACAGTTATATTGAATTCGGTTACTATAATAAGAGCGACTTAAAAGAGTCTTGTGCGAGTTTTTTTTCTTTCGGTGGGGGGAGGGGGACGATGTGCTATTAACAATTTTATTTTCGTACGGTCTGAAATTTAAAATGCAGTCGCACCGCGCAGATGTACGAAACGCCTACCTAATATATTATCCATAAACGGATCGTGAGTGGAGGTCCAGGCGACCGTGACGAACGCATCTATAATAATAATTTTCATATTATACCTCAATAGCGCATCGAGTAAATAATACATAAAATAGCAGAGCGCGCATAAATCGTGAAATAGCAAATTTCAGTGTTTTCTTTGTGTGACATTTTAACACCGGTCGGTCTGGCCGAATGCCCCATAGAGAACACGGTCGGAGAATCGAATCCGCGCGGTGAACGCATGAGCGGTTGAGTGAGGTGCCCGGGGCAATGGTAATAAAAAAAGGACGATGGGGCGGGGAAATTAAGACATTACACGCCGCCACGACGTTGCAGGCGTATCTTCTAACCGCACACTAACAATAATACAACAGTCGAACGCGCCAGTATGTGTAATTATTATTATTTTACAGCACGGCGGAGCGGCGCTATTGATTTTTTTTTTAATTGGATTTCAATAGGTTTTAACGTCGACGACGACCGACCGACCGATGGGTGACCGTTGTAATAACGTCATAACATGGTAGAGCACGTCTCATACGTGGACAACAACTGTACACGACGAAACAATAACGTAATAATAATAATAATAATAATAACACTGTTGTAGGTATGCTTCGAATAAAACGTATGTACTCGGTATCGGAACGCATCACCGCATCTCTAGATCATATCGTAATTTATTTAGAATTATTTTTCTATAATAATTAATACATATATAATATTGTTGTTATATTTAACGCGTTGCTCAGCGTGACCTAATAACTTGAAATATGCATAAAGCCGGGCTTACATTAACAGAGCATATTCTTGTATAATATACTAGCCTAAAATTTTTCCTACTCATTTTACTCTGCTAGTTTTAGTAGAATAAGTGTAATTTACCACAATGGTAATGTACTCTATTATACCGATTTCTATCTTTAGTACTCTACCTCCTGGGTGTTTACATTTTGCTAGAAACGGTGGAGTTCTAACTCTACTGCCATACTATAACAAATGTAAACCAGGCTTAAGTTGATTTTACAAACCCAAACGTCTCGATTGCAAGCTTCATTTAGTAAGTTAGCGTTTCATTGTGACATGTAGAACGTAATCTATTACTTTTATTACGCGGTAAAATAATAATAATAATTCGGACGGCATACTGGGAAAAGGAAAGTATTCAAGTTCGTACGTATTACCGTCAAGCCAGATATACTAAAAAGGTCACCTAGGAATCGAACAAAAAATGGACGTTCAAATTAAGTTAAAATTTTTGAGGATCGAAAAAAAATTAAGATCAACGATTATCATGGAGCTTAGAAATGCCACCTACTCCTTGAGCTTGGTGTGCTATAATAATTTAGTAAGAAAATATGTAAATGATTATCAACGGAACCCATTTCTAGAGCCGTCTTAGACTATTCCATTATTTACATATTATGAGTGATACCAAAGATTTATTTTCGTTTAATTATTAACTCACCTGAGAACAAAATCAAGCTTAAAATTTAGTTTGATAACATATGTGTCAACAGTTATCGCTACATCAAGAGGCAAGAACTTCTATTTGAGTCCTAACCATCTATTAGGCCAATCTTTTTTTTGCATAATTTTCAACATATTAATATTTAAAATTTATTCATATGCATATGTTTATCATGTATTTCCTATAAGTACCAATTTGTAGGTATTTGTTGAAAACCCGTTATGCGTGCATATATTATACACGTTACAATTAGGACTCAGATTTATATGTAAAAAAAAAATCCATGAAATATGTAGATTCATATTATAAATATTTAAAATTTAAGAGTTTTATTATTACAAATTATACATAATTCAATATTCTGGAACCATTAGACAATCTAAATAAATTAATAAAAAACAAAATAATAACTACATTATTTTTACAACATTTTGTTTTAGAAATAATTATATTGTTTATATTATTATTTGACGAGAACTAACATGAAAAATAAAAGTTGATTTCAAATTTTGAAATCTCTTATACGATTATTTCAAAGAATACTTATGTATTTAGAAAAAAGTCTTTCGACGTCACACGCTACAATAATTGATGCATAAATATGATAAATCTGACAGTTCATAACTTCGTTACATTCACTCATCTTACCATCGATTTTTATCAATTTTGAATAAACACGTCATTTACGTTTTCCGTTGTATTTTTTGAGAATAATTTCGTATGTTTAGAATAACCGCGTAATACATGTAATAGTATAGACATGAATAGGGTTTAATATCACCACTACAAAATTACATGACCTATTATTTACAAAATATCTATCACTAGTTAAATGCAATTTAAACTAAATTTTAGATTTTGAATGAAGTTTACACTTTTTTGTATAGAAATTATTGTCCAAAAGTCTCATCAGCAACTTTTTGAAACAGAAGTTGGCTCTAGTTGGTATTTTAGAAAGGTTATTTTTCTAATTTCTTAATTCCTCGTATTTTTTTTTTTTTTTTTTTTTTTGGAGGGGGTCTATATAAATACCTCGAAAACCATCATAGATGATAATATAGACAATAATATGAAAAATATTTTAGCGCAAGAAAATTTTGAAAATGTTAAAAAGAAATTTTGGACATTTTTTTTTCTAACACTTTTTCCTCATTAAAATGTTTTCCCATTTCTTTATTCATCAGACAAAAAAAGTAAAGTAAAGGAATGATAAGTAAAGTATAAGCAAGAAAGCTGAACAAACTTCGCACCACGAGTAGGGTCAGATACTCTCTTGGTGGGTTTGTTGAAAATGACGTCTACAATTATTGTTCTTTATATTATTAACTTCCTTCTTCCAGAATCGTCTTATTGACAAAATGATTTATTGTTTATTTAAAATTCTATACACCCGCCCAAAGCATCTGACTTGAAGACCGAAAAATACCGGTGGTGTGAATTATATCCGTCTTTTTTGTCTATACTATATTTTTTGCTATTTGAACGAATATTATATAACATGCAACTATCCAGATATATGCTGTTTACATGCATTTTCATTCAAATAGACAAAAATACACGCAAAAAAGAAATTGGAAAGTTGGAATCTACGCATCACGAAACGTCGATATTTCGAAACAATATATTTTTACAGGAATAATAATTTTAATAAAAATATTTAATTGCATATAAATATGGATCCTAACTTTAATTAAATTAGAATAATCATCAAATCACATAATATATCTCCTCCAAATTTGATATTTGATTATTCTTGGTCCAAATAAAATATATGCTAAGAATTTTATTTTAAAATAAATGAATATTAACCCGTAACATTATGTTTTAAATAATTTAACAGTAAGTGACTATAATACAGGAAAATATGCTATTCTTGTTTCGATATAGTTGGAAAAAACTCCTGCGTGGGACCTTTGGTACCCAGGCCGATCATAAGTGTTTAGTAACTACGTTTTGTCATTGATAAATGTACTCTACGGAAATTTCATGATTTCATTAAAATTGATCATAGGACGTATATTGGCATGTTCCGACACGAATTTATAAAGGGTAGAAGAATATTACATAATACCGTGAATCCAAATGCTATTAGTGCGAAGCCTATAAAATGTCGACTGTCGCGTACTACAGAATGAGCGTATATTGTATAGTCGTTCCGATAAACCAGGAGTCAGCAACCATTATAACCACGCAGTCCAATTTTTTTCAATCACATATTGAATTTATATGAATGAAACATAAAAACAAAAACAATTTTGAGATATGCTGAACACTCGTAACTTTATAAAAATATATTTTTTGAAAAAAAAAATGATTGAATCGAAATTATAAAATATAAAATTATAAACTAATGAAATTACAGCTGACTTAGTTAATTTGTTATTTTGTTGATATCAGCATTCAAACTTTGCTTGTGATTTCCAATGAAGCAAGTAAATATCAACTGTTAAGACATAAACGATGTTTACTGTTTATGTACTTCAAAACTAAAAATGCCTATTGATTGATATAGGTAGGTATATAATAATATATTCGTAAATGCTAATACAATTTTTTTTTGGCAATTTGCATGATAATCTTAAATTTGGATATAGGAATGCCCCTAAAAACTTAAAGTCTTTCTTAAAATATTTTTTTTTAGAAGCATTATGTATTATTTTGGAGTTTGGTGACTTCCATTTGTATACTGTTGTCCACATAATTTGTGTCTACCAGAAATACATTTTGGAATTCTTAACTTTTTAATTATTTTAAATAAATAAGAATTTACAACCCAACTTGCATAACTCAATTTTAACAACAGTTTGGAATTGGTTTATTATTTCAACTTTGCACTAGATAAGCATTTGATGCAAAGGGAGATGTTATTAATGTGAAAATAAAATAAAGAAAGGTTCATTTCCTAGATTTGTGTTTACGTTTATAAAGTATAATCATTATCATAGCGTTTGCGAGTGCATGAACTAATATTTTAAGGGTAACCAAAAGAAACCTTAAAATACGCTGTGTTGCGTTCATTTTTTATTGAGTTAATTTATACCCGAAAGTAATAGTTTAGTTAAGTGCAAAAAAAAATAATAATCATCAAATGTTTGATGCAATTTTAAAGTTTGAGTGAAGCGAAAAAGCTAATGTTCTTACAATGATGTTTTATTTTTATTTTTTTATTTAAATATTTTTTCGTTTTGAAATAATTTATTCGAAAATTTCAACCAGCTACTTTTTGAATCACAATTCACCTCTAGGTGGTACTTTTGAGAGATAATTTTTCGAAATTCTCAATAGTTTTCTCAAAATTTGGGAGAAAACTTTCCAAAATTTGACAAAACAAACTCGTAAACTATCTTTTTTTAATCCAAATTCTATGGAAATTTAATTATAGATACACAATAATATGATATATAATCACTAAAATAATTTAAAAAAAAATTATTTTAGAAAATGTGAAAAAAAAAATTTGGAAATCTTTTTCGAGCACTTTTTTTTGCATCAACATTGTTTTTTATTACTTTTCTCAGTTAATAGTGAAGTATAGAACTGGACGAATAGAAATTAATTTTTTTTTTTTGTTAACATAACAAACTTAATAAATTTTGAACAATATTGTTTTAAATAAACTGAAGCTCCACTTAGAATCGTCTTATTGAAGAAATAATTTATCGTTTTTTTAAAATGCAAAATTAATTCGAATAGAGAAGAATACCGAATGTGTGAAGTACATATTTTTTTAACTATTATTTTGAATATGGTTGAGACTCTGCTCGACAAAATATGTCGAGAGACACTGACGTAAGTAAGTAAGATTTAAATATTGTTTGATTTAACCCGTCTTAAAAGCTTTAATTATATGAATTTTTTTTTTGCAAAATTTGAAGAGCTTTGAACTGTTTTAGAGGTTTTGAGCCTTCTAATTCTCTCTCTAATTTCTCTCATGGCTGTCGATCATGAAACACTAACCTGAAACACTCCATTTAAATTGCGTATACGTTTGATTTCAAATATCCTAACGAAATGTGGACTGAAAGATAGAGAGATTTGCCGGTTTCTCTGGGCAATTTCAAACAATGGTTTAAAATTCATACAAGTAAACGGTCGGTGTTTTATGGATATTAATATTATATTTAGTGACGGTCTAGTTATCGATTCCCAAATCAACTAAGTATTTGAAGTTGTAAATCTAATTTAAATTTCGAGTCTCAATAGTGGAAGCGTTTGGGAAAGGAGGGCATGCCGTCGTTGAAACTTGACGTTAGTTTTAAACTGTACACTCGCACAAAAGAATGCCGATAATCGTTTCCAACTCGAGGTTCTAGAAGAAAGTGAAAAATTGGCACAAAAAAAAAAAAAAAAATTGTTTCGACCAGAGAAATTTTTTTTATTTTGTAGAATCCTATCCGATTGCTATTACTTTTGGTAGACTCGTGAGGCGTTAATTTTTTATAAATAAATTTAATTCGTTCAAAAATCAAATGGTTTTCGTAACAGAACGTAAAGGTTCCCTGGAACGCCCAGTATGTATTGTATAAATAGACGCCGAAATACAGAGTCTTTTACGTTTATTATTATACGCATATACGTGTTATATACGTAAGTACATAACACTGTCGGTTTCGCGACGGTGGCGAATCTTCGTTCTTTAATCGACCACGGTGCGCAGTCAAATTTATGGAGTCTAAATAATTCCGTGCGCCACTGCGTCGTATTATATATACGTGTATACAACACGTGTAGGTGTAGTATAAATAAATAAAAAAAAAAAAAAATACATACATATATGTTTGTGCGTTTGTGTTCAAGTGTACCTACAACAATAATAATGATAATTTTTTTCACAACGAACGCGCATACCGACTGAGGGCTGATACGCGTACGATATTATACCTATACTTTCGTGTTTCTTCCCTTTTTTTCGGATAACAATTCAATATATTATACGATTATTATTGTTACCGGCCAATGTTTCACGGAATTTCACGTGCGCAATCGTTTGTGTCCATCACGGTTTTAGGTAGCCGCGCGCCCCCTTTGTGGCAGTGCTCGCCGCGCCGACACGACCGGTCGCGGCATGTTTCTCTCTCCCGTGTGCGCGCAGCATCGCCACCCGCCAAACGTGAAAGAACCAAAGGGAAAAAGGGACAAATCGTTAATACCCCCAGAGCGGCGTTTTTCTTCTTATTCTTTTCTGTTTTTTTTTTTTTTTTTTCCTTTCGAAAATCGAACGCATAATAATATTATGTATGCGCGCGTGTGTGTGCGAGAGTCGCCGAATAATGGCCGGTCCTCTTACGTGTAACTACACGTATATACACACACACACGACGATGTTGTGTCGCTACATCATATTATTGTTATTATTCGAGTGTATGATATGCACACACACACATACACACGAAACACCGCTTCTCATAAACGAGATTATAATCGTATCTGCAACAGTAACGATACGCGGCGTTTGTGCCGTACGCGCGGAATATTATCATTCACATCGATATTATTATTATTATTATTCTTCTTATTGTTATTGTTATTATTATTATACCCGAGCAAGTACACAATAAAATAATATTATCTACTACCTACCTACATTTACTGGCTTACACCTTCTACCCGTGTGCATGTCATGACGTGGACGACGACGACGGTGCCATTTCCGACGCGTGTGGTTTCCAACGACTTTAATCTAACCTTCTATCTATCATGCATATTGTACCAGGAATGTCAGATTCTGAACTATTATCTGTAGGTATGGAGCAATTGGACCATATTTATATATAATAATAATTAGGGCTGTGAATTTATAGGAAAGTGCATTTTTTTTTTTGGTGATTGTGAAACATAACTTTGTAAGTACGTAATTTGAATTATGTAATAACAAATCAATGTATGAAACTTCTATTTTACATTTATTGACGTTTTTAAATTTTTATGTCATTTTTTTGTATTTTAAAGTAATATTTTCCTTTTTTAGTTCATTCACCGGTATTTTTAATTAAATTCCGTCAAATAACATCTTTCGAAAACTTTTTTTTTTTTGTTTTACACAGGCTGTTTATACGTAAAATTTAAAAAAAAATTAAAAAATGTTTCATGTGAATAGCATTATACAAAATTTAAATTCAACCAACAATTTTATTATTTTTTTTTATGAAATAAACATATTTTTATGCATGTAAAATTTAATTTACTAATATAGTAATGTACATAAAATATCCTATAATATCAATATAAATACAAAAATTAAATTAAAAACCATTTTAAGTACATTTTATACTATAATTTTTGACATTTTATATTGCATCTTTTGCATTCCAAGTGCATATTTCATTGAATTTTTTTGACATTTTTAATGCATTTTTAAGGTTTTTTTAGTGCATTAAATTCACAGCCTTAATAATAATAATAATCAGTTACACAGAACAAATTCGAAGCGTACAATCGTTTTAATCTGTTATTGTTAAAAAACTTTATATTAATAAATTAAAAGCAAATCGCGCTTATGTTATCCAAACAAAAAAAAAGTATTTACCTGTATTGCTAAACCGTTCGTTTGAGTCATATGTTATCTACATGTTGTAGTCTTCTATCCCGCAATATTATTATTATTATTATTATTTTTTGTATTTTTTCCAAGTCGTGCCTAATACTATAGAGTACAGGGTCTACAGAGGTAACTTATACACAATATAAAGTATATTATAAAACTTGCGATTTCTATGTCGAAATGTCGCCACGTCGCACAGGAACTCGAGGGATATTTTTGATTTTTAGAGAGCTAGGCATACCCTTTGGTCATGGTTTATGGGTGATAAATGCAATAGTAAACTGATAAGAGATTACCGATTTAAGAAGCTGCATTGGATCCTCTCGTGAAAACTAACACGAAAAAGATAAAGGTTAGAAAACACACGTAGATAACACACAACGCGATCTAAGTGTTACAGTTAAAATTATATTTTGTTTTTCTTTATAATTCCAATTTTCTAAAAACATACATTTTCCAAAAAATTTAAATATTATAATATACTATTTTTTTTGTTTTTTGTGTTTTCCAAGGCTCTGGAGTCTGGAGAAAAAAGTGGGATTTTTCGAAGTTTTGAATTTGTTCATGTTATTTTCCGGCGTTTTGATCCTTACTCATAATATGAAAGTATATACACAATCATGACAATCAAGTATTATAATACCAATACCTAAGTTGATGCTGGACGAGGTGTATAAAACAACACGTAATAGTAATAATAATAATAATAATATGATAATTTAACGTCTCGCGGCCACCGCCGAATCGTCTGACCGAAATTAGCTGTCACAATAGTTGGAAAAAAAAAATTACGTGTCGGAAACGGGCTCGCGCGCGCGCGCGCTAGAGAGGCGGCCGGCCGACGATCATATTATTACTAATATTATTATTATTATTATTATTATTATTATTATTATTATTAGGTGGTAAAGGGGAAGTGTGTATAGGCGTGTATACTGTATATTATTATTATTACATCCAACACATATTATACACGAAGAAGAAGGGTAATATACATATACAAAAATATTATAATACGCCATAGCATGTGTGTGTGTGTCAGTGTGTGTGTGTGTGAGTACACGAATATACGACCACCGGCGGTGGTTAGGTCTCAGCCACGGCCGTAACCCGTGACGGGGAGGTGGCAGGGGGGTGTACGGGCGCACATATTACGTACGGGGCCGCTAATGGTTTTAATAACACCCGAGCCCGACGCTGTGAACGCGTGCGTGTACCTGTTCATATTAAATATTATTATTATACGTCAGATAATGTACCTACACGTATATTATAATACACGCGCTTATTACAATATTATTATTATTATTATTATTATTATTATTATTACTGGTGTTGGTGCGCGTATTAAAACGTATAGGTAGGTGTAGGCACCCGCAGACGTTAATATACACATCATCTAGCGGACGGTCGGTCGTCGTTGTCGTCTTCGTTGTTGTATATTAAGTCGTATAAAATAATAACATTACACGTCAGGTATACGTGTAACGCGGCGTATTATATAGTGTACGTATTATTATATGTACATATTATTATTTTTATATTATATACGCGTTATTAACGTCTTTGCCCTGCAATCGGTGTGTTTTCGGTACGAGATGTCTTTTCAAGTTACAGATACTTAACGGACCGATCAAGCTTATATTTTACAACGATGATTATTTTTTTATTTTTTCTCCTTTTGTGAAAACATTTTCTTGTGGAAATACTAGTCCAACAGTTTCGACCAGCGACATTTTGAATCGGAATTGGGCTCTAGATATGGTACTTCAGAGTGGTCATTTTTCGAAATTCACATTATGACTCGTCATAAATAATTAGGATGCGTTTTCACGTTATTTCATTTCGCTTTGATCGTTTATTTGAATGCTTTAGAAAATTAGCTACCAACCAATTAATTTGTTGAATATGGTAGCCATGGTAACACAATGGTCAATGAATGTTTATTTTTTAATAATATTTTTTTCAACCTTGGTAACCACTGTGATACCACTGTGTAATCACTCTACTTAAAATCGTTTTATTGGAAAAATGATGTATTATCTCTTTAAAATTTAACACACCCACTAAGTCTGATCCGAGTAGAGAAGAATACCCATGTTGTGAAGTGTGTCTGAATTTTTTAGGTAAATCATAATTAATAATTTAACTCTATCGACATAGCACTGCTGTTCACATTTTTTCTTCGGATTATTATACGTGTTTACAATGCAGTTTAGTTTCTATAAATTCGTCGGAATATCGAAGTGTATAAAAATGTATGAGGCTGAATTCTATAAAATAAGATTTATGTAACATTAATGTTATGATAATAAACAATGCAATTTACGTCTTTATTTAAATACATTAGGTTCAAAATGAAAAACATAACGGAGTGAAATTAAATTGTACGATTTAAGTCAGTTTGATGTCATTAATTTGCATTTTTATCGCGCGCTCAAAAAAAAAAAAAAAACGTTTATGATAAAACTTAGCAGCTTGTTTATTTTCACTCATATTATTCGGTATTTTAGTTTAGAAAATATTAGCACCCATTACATCGATGTCCATAAAGTTGGAAAAATTAGGCGAATTAAGTAATGACAAACGTTAAATATCAAAAATCATTATTTACACCAGATTTTGTGTGCCGATCGTTAGAAACGCTGATTTCCATTGTCATGAATCTAGCCAACTAGAACAAAGTATATTACAATAGCGTAAAACATTTACCATGCTTTGACAAACTGGATACAGGTATAGGAGTTAGCGATAAATCATTAGGTATTTAATGTTTTCGATCTATAATATATATAGGATTAAATAACGTGATCTGAGCGTCAGGTGCAAAAAAAATATTCATAATTTACCGTAAATATATAGTCAGTAGAAAATTCATCCATGTCACATCATTAAAATCTTTAATAGAGCTTCGTGATTCGTAAAAAGTTAAAAACCACTTGTGTGAACGAATACACGGGTGTGTGCGCTTGTGTGTTTGATACGTGATATCTGTCGCTAATGTACTAATAATAACGTTATGTGTACTTGATTCGTCCTAACAGTGGTCTGATGGCTTGCCGAAAATAAATTTTATCGACTTGACCTTTGAACTTCATCATTTTATATAGTTCAAAAATTTGTTCAGAAATATCGGTTAAAATAAAAAATGATGTAAATATAATAAAATAAAAAATATATGTCCTGGTGAGTATGTTAGAGGGACATTTCTAATATTGCAATAGAACAAAATTGCACTCAAAATGACCTTCTCGTATACCAGTTATGCTCCAAACATTCTTGAATTGATAGACCAACTATGACACTCCATTTGTTCAGAATTAATACACCAGTAAATATACGTAGTTCAATCAAAAATATATGAACTATATGAAATTCTATTTTACAATAATAATTACAAACTTATTTGAAAATCTGATTTGAATTTTTTTACCTCTACCTTTTTATCTTCAGATCCCCCTCCCTCGTATGTATACCACTGAACAGGCTTATATTCACGTAAATCAGTGTTTCCTAAAGTCAGCCTTTGGGGACGCTAGAACTACCAAAGAGGGAAGTTGAAGTTCGATTGAACAGCATTATAAAAATTGTCTATGACTGTTTCAATGTAAATTTTTCTTTAGCAGTCTTATTTTCGTAATGTTGTACGAATTATAAAATATTAAGGTAATTAAATTAATTTGCCATTACTCATTACATACTTATAAATAGACAATCGTACTTACTAATAAATTTACATTCTATACGATTTATTACTTATTATCTGTCTGGAATTATAATTGTATTGATGCTGATTAGCTTCGTTTGGCCTCTTAGTGCTGTCATATAGATAAAAAAAGGTAATTAAAAAAAATTAATTTGAGTGGGGAGCGGTGGGAGATTTCAAAACACCAAAAGGGGCGTTGCGTAAAAAGATTGGGAAATACTGGCGTAAATGAACGAAGTGCAATTGTAAATTTTTTTCTGAAAATATATCTGCTTTTCTTCTATTGTCAATGTTCTCATCGCGCATATCTCCACTCGTTTTTGCAATATATAAATCAACGCGATCAACGACGACTACGACGCACCGCCGCACATTTGCATATTACGACGCTCGGATTCGTAACTATATGCGCGCACATAACTTGAATGTAATATGTATCACAATATATATATATATATATTGATTGTCACACCGTTAAGTTTGTTGGAGTCGGGAATGCCTGCAGCAACATTCACGTATATTGATCATAATATAACAATGTATAATATGATATCGACATTCGTACGGTTGTGTATATATACAGCGTGATCATAATATGTCACATACACAAAAAAAAAATATTGTATTAAGGTAGTTTTGAAACAAAAAAATATATATTTATTCAACTTTCAACATGTCCTCCTGAGGTAATATCATTTGTTTGACTAAGGGGTTGACTGGGAATAAATATCGGCATCGGGGAAAGTTAAATTCAAAAAATATAAAATATTTTTAGCCTATAATTATCTTTGTGTACCTAACTTTGGCATCTTCAACCCGTGAACTTCGCAGATATTTAGAATAACCTGTCAAAAAATTTTAACATTAATATGTCTTCTTAAATTTTCAAAATAATTACGATTTTTTATCAATTTTTACGTGTGCGAGTAATTATGATGTAATAACAGTTAATAAGACTACAGCTTTCTTTACACAGTGCATTAATCAATATACCTACTCTTATTTTTAATTCAAATTATATTCTTATAACAATATATTATTTTATGCTTAAGTAATAAATACGTTATTCATTGTAATAATATGTATCATGTAAATTATACAGTTATTAATACATTCAGAGTGGAGCGAAGAAATTAGTATATATATATATATATATATATAGTATTTATTTATTATTATTTTTTTTTTTTATGTGAATACTTTTTTGTAAAAATTTTTCTTTTTTATTTCGTAAAAAAAAGTCCAAAAGTTTTGACTTTTTAAACCATAATTAGTCCCTAAATCAGTGGTTTTCAACCTGTTTAAAGTCATCGTCTCCTTGAAAAAAAAAATATTTTTTTAACGCCCCATAAAAAGAAAAAAATGTATACTACTTTAAATGTGTATAACTAAAAACTAAATGGAAAATATATGTTTAATTGGCTTTCTCAGAGCTGGATTGACTTTTAATAGCTCATTACTTGAATGTTTAATAATTTCTCCTTGAATCGGTTTGCTGCTATTTCAATAATCATAAAGATATTTACACCTATCGAAGTAAGTACTTCTAGGGAAAAAATATCTTCAAAACGTTGCAAAACGTAATACATTTTAAAGTTGTTTTTATTTACTAAAGTTCTGTTCAGGATTGTTTTATTGAAGAAATGATTTATCATTTTTTTTTTTTTTTTTTTTAATTTAACACGCCCAATAAGACTCGCCCGAGGAATGAAGAATACCCATGGTGTGTAGTATGTCCGGAATCTTTTACTGAGTGTGAGGCCTGCGAAATTATTGTGAATCGAAAAGTGGCTATTGACCTAAAAAGGTTGAAGACTGATCTTACCTCTCTTATGTTCACACTGAACATTGGCTCACTAATATGTTACTAATCATTACACATTCTCTGCATAATATTATTATTATAAGAAGATAATTATTTGGTAATTTTGTCAAAATATACAATTTTTAAGTTTATTTAATGTTCAGCCCAAAGTATTTTAAGCATCAAACATTTTACAAACCCAAATGATTCTTAAATTTATTTAGATAACGTGATAAAAACAATGATATATGATGATTCAGAAAAAATAATTATTCTCAAAACTAAAACATTTTTGCTTGCTGCCTTTGGCTTAGGACCCCGGTATACTCTCAACCTGGCCTCGCCCATGACACGTATTGAAGAATGAATGCTACTTTTTTTCGAAATTTCTTTTGTATGTTCTTTTTTTTTAACACACACGCTATACACATGTACACATGGTCACCGTATAGTACATAATACGTTTACACGCGCTTATATAATATTAAACACAAGCGTGCGCGTATAATATGTAGATTAAATACAAGTACATGTTGTAATAAGTATACAATATAATATTAAATATACTGCCAAAGGCATCGCAGAAGAGCGACTGTCTTCACGCATTGTCTCGATGATACAGTGATGTATTCAAATGTACACAAATACACACATAATATAACATATTGTATATATATATATATAATACAACATGATAAATAAGCACAAACTCAAACACACGATTACGCGTACATAAGTATTTATACAGGGTGATCCAAAATATATGTTACAGAAGTTTTATCACATAACCTATTACATATATTATAAAGCCCAAACTCTATAGTTTTACTTTTCAAAATGTTGTTAAAATACCACTCAATATCGGAATCATTAAATTC
This sequence comes from Stegophylla sp. TES_Ste_2020, assembly GCA_025469315.1. NCBI lineage: Eukaryota > Metazoa > Arthropoda > Insecta > Hemiptera > Aphididae > Stegophylla > Stegophylla sp. TES_Ste_2020. The sequence continues at coordinate 14,959 of JAIPRM010000208.1, read as the reverse complement.
AACGAAAAGGTTTTACTTAAAAATGACTGTTAAAATAATTTTACCATATAATATAAAATTTTATAGCCCAGCATGGAAATATTAACATTTCATTCTAGCCATAGTTTTAATAAATTGTAACAAGAAATATATTTTATTTCACTTGCTATAAGTGAAAATTAAAACAACGAGTACGTCTAATCAAATAAAATGGTGAAATGGTGTGTAAAAAATGAAATCTTTGATAGTTTAGGCTTTGAACTATATTTAAAATAGTGAAAAATTTGCATTATGAAAATTATTCAATATAGGGGAAAATAATTTGTTAATATTTAGATTTTGAATGGAACAAAGAAGCAAGTTTTTTTAAATTGACTTTTTTTACTTTTTTTTTTATGGAAATAATTTTTTGTATAGAAATACTTGTCCAAAAGTATCATACAGTTACTTTTTAAGTTATAAGTCGCATCCCAGAGGAACTTTAAAGAGGTTACTTATCGAAATTCTCAATAATATTTTTAAACACAAGGGAAATCTCAAATATATATAGTGAAAAATGCAAAATTTACGTTAAATGAAATTATTATGAAGCCGTTTTAGGTAATTTAGCAATAGCTCCAAAAATAATAGGACAAGATACTTGAAATTTTCACCCATTATCAAAAAAATTTGATCAATTTTAGGGTAAACATAGATTTTCGTAATTAACTTGAGTTTTGTAGGGTTTACCTAATTGGGTTTTTAATTTTTTATATTATTAGCAAAAAATTTTAAATAACGCTTACTCATATGTATATCTAATAAATCAAAAAAAAATCTTGAAAATCGTAAGTCAATTTTTTATTATACCTGTTGAAATTAATAGGTATTTTTATGAAATTGGTCATTTTTATGCAAAATAGTAATTTTTTTTTTTATCATAACCTCATAAAACATATAATTTTTAATGTGGTAGAAATTTTCATTATTTTACTTAAAGTTTCTCGCGTTTTTTTCTATAAGTATTTTATGAAAAAAAAAAAAAAATCAATGGCTGCTTTATGTTGATTCCAAAATGATAATTCGGAAGAGTCTTCGGTAAATGGATTATAGATTTTAGTTTACGTGAAATAGTTGTTCGGGAAATCATATTCGGCAAAACGTACGGGAACCGTTTGGGTTGACACTATAATATGGCAGTCAATAATTATTAAGTTTCTTGGAACTCACTCTGTTATGTTTACAAATACGTGCTTAAAAGAATTTATCAAGTGTTCACTTTTTCAGAATTTTTTATGCCTCTTTTAACATTCAATCCATAAAAATTATTTTAATTTTATTTTTTTTTTTACGGATATAAAATTGTATACATAAAATGATTTATTAAAATTAAAATATCCAGGCATGTGCAAATCGAGTTTGAGTTAAACTCCTATAGGAATAATGGAATATTCTGAAATTACTGTAATTATATAATTATACTATTATATGCTTACACATGATATATCCAAAATATATTCAATAAAATACAATGATCAGGCGTACTTCTTTACATTTTTCATAATTTTTATTTGAAAAAAGTCATAAATTAGAAAATATTTGTAATTTTAGATTGCTGAGCGATTGTTTTTACAATAATTCTTTATTTTTTCTGAAAATACTTCCAAAATCAATAGTATAAGAAAATTGAAATGTTCACCTATTATCAGAAACAGGCTAAAAAAATTCCAAAAAATCGATCTCGATTGGGATAAATATAAAAGTTTGGAAATTTTCTCTCGTTTTTTAAGTTTTTTTACCAGTACAATTTTGAAGTCTTGATATAATGAGCTGAGAATGTAATACATAACATTATCTCTTCGTAATCTCACGTATCTAAACAAAATAAAAAAAAATTCAAAAATCGTTGATTAGCATAATGTATTTACAAGCGTTTCAATTTACAATGTATGAAAGAAATTAATTTTTTTCTTGAACCAAAACATTTCCCACATGTAATCAAAGTTTCGTGTTTCAAAAAAAGAATATGACGTCATCAATTTCCAATTTGAACACGGTACATCTTGAGTAGATAATTAAGATCAAATATTTTATTAGTACTAAATATATATTGTAATTACACAGTATGATAGTTGAAAAATTATTTATGATACAGAAATATCGAAAGTATAAGTAATAATCGCATAGTGACTATTACGAAAATATACAATACGTGGGAATTGTTTGTACGAAAATAACCACAATATATAAATTAGAATATTATTATCATAGAAATTAGTCACATTATAAAAATTATTTGTAAATTATTGTTGGTTCTCTATACATTTCTTATGTAGATTTAACAGTGCTGAAAATGTAGCTTAATGATAATAATATGCATCACATCATGTTTTGTAACATCAGTGAAATTCCTACTCATCGCACTACTTAACAGTTAAATGCACAAAATATCATTATTATTTAGCATATATTAGACCATAAGTATACGAGTATTATACGTGGCTGTTTTTCAGAGCTAAGTGCATGGGTACGATATAAAATATATTTTCATTATGACATCTCATTTTTATGACAGAACGGCTTTAATGTGAATTTTAAAATTGATTTTATGTAAATTTAAAAATTACCTATGCTAATTTGAAGAAAATAAAACGATTTATCAATAGTTTTTGTGTACTCCTCGTCACATAACCGCACAGATATATCGATAGCGATGTGTATTTTATTTAAATTTTTACATATATAAATGCATTAACATAAATAATTTAAATAGATTTTTATTTTTTTTTTTTTTTTTAATGCAATTGTCGTTAAGTTATTTTTTGTTATCAATTTACATTTAAATTAATTTAGTTTGTATTAAAATCAAAAATTATCTATATACGATTTTCATCGATATGATTATTGTCGAATCGAGTTAAATTGTTACGAACTAATCCTTTAACATGAGTGCAAAACAAAAAATTCCAAAACTGCTTTTTATTTATTCTATAGTGCTGCACGTGGATTTCCGATTCGTAAATCTAGAATAACAAGAATAACAGTGTTAGTAAATATCGATAGAGAAACAAACAATTGTTAAAATTTTACTATATTCACAATTTTTATGCGACGTAGCATAAGGATGAAAACTAAATAAAAGTTTAGTGTAACCTTTCTGCGTACGAAATGAGTCCCAAGATTAAAAAAATGACCTCTTTAAAGTACCATCTGCGTGTGATTCCGGTTGTATAGAGATACTGATCGAAACTTTCGGACAAGTATTTCTATACGAAAAAGTGTTCACAGAAAGAGAAAAAATAAAAAAATAAATTAAAAAAAATAAACATCATTGTAAAATCATAAGCTTCTTCACTTCGTTCAGAATCTAAAATATAAAAATATATTATCTAGTATAAAATTGATTATAATGTGTAAATAGTGCTAATATTGGATACAGTGAAACTTGTCTTACGCGGAATCGAATGGTACCAATACAGTTTTCCATCTTGTACTATCTTTGTACTGGTTTCCGTAACCGCAGAAAATATTTCTCACAGGATATGATTCCTTTTTTTTGAGGATCCGCTTAAGCCAGATTTCACTATACAATGAAATTTTTATAAATGTCATTTCATTTTTGTCTTAACGAAAACATTATTGCATTATTTTTAATATATTTATGGTCAAAATCGGTTATTAAATATTTACACTTTTAAATTCTGAGCGAAGCAAAGAAGCTTATGATTTCACAATGATGTTTATTTTTTAAATTTTCTATTTAAATTTACTCTACACATAATATTATTAAACGTCGTGTAGGTACAATAAAAGTTTACAAATTATAGACGCTCAATTTATTTCATTTGTATTGATGCATCTAATTGCATAGTGAAAATAAAAGTTACGTAATCTTCTTTGTGTACATATTTGTCAGATTTTCTGTTTACATCGCAGGGCCCGATACGAAGAAGACACGTATTTAGACCCGATTGAAATGCCCGCGGAACATGGGTCGTGGTGGAAAAAAATCGCGTCACATCACCCACTATGTCGTAACAATAATATTGTAATCCTAAGCAAACCTACGTCACTTCGCTTGGCTGCAGTTAGTGGCATTTAAACGCTACCCGTACGGCGCTACGCACTTTGCTCGACGTGTGTACATAAATAATGGACGACGGGATTATTCGATAACCATAAGGATACATACGTCGTAGGTAAAAAATGTTGTTATACAGGGTGTTCAATGTGTGTAATGGAAACCAATGTTACGCGTGAATTTATACACCGATTTGCTTTTCACGCACAAAGTGGTGGTGTATGGGATTAAACGGTGTGTACCCATAATGATATCTTCAAAATAAAAGCGTGTAGAGGAATTAAAATTGTACATTTTAAGAGTGCGGTCCGTGTTATCAGAGTTGTCTGATAGTTTTAGTTATTAATGTACGAGAGAAATTGAAAATTGTACATTACCAAAGTGAGAATTATATTTTTAAAATTTACGCTTCGAGGAGTCTTGTAGTCTTAAGTTTATGTCTAACTGTAATTTTTGTTTTATTTTATATAATGTTATTCGCTTTCTTAATACGTGATTAAAGATAAATAATCTAAATAATATACGCTCATTATTTCTAATTAATACACACGCGTATATAAACAAAATAAATTGATTATCTTGAAATGTTAGAGTGTTCGTGGCAGAGTACTAAAGTACCGAAATAGAAAACGTAATAAAACAATTTGATTCTTTTATTTTAACTATTTTATGTTTAACATCTGTAATTAAGCAAAAAATTAACCGTTTATATCAACTTGGCCTAACCTGACTTATTCTAACCTCACTAATATATAGTGCAGTCATATGCTTCCACAAATAGTGAAAATATTTAACATAAACTTAACGACGGATTCCAACAATCGTGAGAAAAAATGCAACCGAATTAACATTCTGCACCATACCCTAGACACCCCACGTATATTATAATTACGACTAAAATATAATTTTTTTTTAAAAAACGTTTTATTTAATATGTTATGTTGAGGCCATGTTATGAATTTGAAAATATAGTAGATATCTTTTGCCAAAATCTAGTGCAGAAACAATCTAGAATTTTGGAGCGGAATGATATACGTTCGGGTCATTTGTTTAGAGAAAAAGGCGTATACCGTTGACGGTTTTTTTTGTCATTACATCGAACACCCTGTACGCGGCGCTAAGTACCTGCGTCGATGGAATGAAATTATGTCGTCGCGTACGTACACATAATATAGTAGTATTTGTATAGGTGACCCCGCCGCGTCACCGTGCGAATCGTCATTGCCATTGTAAACGCGAATAACATAAAATGTCATGGATTGATGAAATGATGACATAACGTTTAACGTTCCGTCCCTGTCTCAGTCTTTGTCTCTGTTTCTGTCTGCGTCTCTTTCTCTTTCCATCTCATCCGCCACTTCAAATGTTTACTTTATTGACTTTATCCCGTCACGTCCGTCGCATCAGTCGCCGTCGTCAGACGTCCGTAGTGTGTACGCGTATATAAATACTCGATTGACAGCGCGTGATCGCATCGAGTCAGAGGAGAAGTGCGACGACGATATACGGGACAGTGAATGACAAATGAATGGATGAATGACGCGACGTTGTCGTCAGCCTCATGATGACAACCAACCATAATAATATATTATAATATAGTACCTACACGACGTGTATTTATATATATATATATATTTGTATGTGTGTGTAAGTATTAACAAGTCAACCGGTCACCGTTCCAAGGGGTTGCGGTCGGGCGTGGAGGAAGTGGATTTTGATTAGGACAAAACGTTTATATTGACGCGAGTATACGAGTCGTTTTTGTGCAAGCGTTAAGTACTTTAATTCCAATTAAGCTACGGCGAAAAAACGTCCTACCGAGGTTAGGTTAGGTTGCCCCGTATTGAGTTGTAACGTCGATGGGGTCAAAAATATTTTATCATCCCTTAACCCCCAACATCGTACATTATGGTCTTTCCTAAGTTTTCTCGATAACCTCGAAACCATTATCCATATTACAAACCAAAACATATTTATTTAATAATATTAACTGTTTAAAATCTTATTCGATAAAAACAAACAATTAAATTATTTGTATCAACTATATCCTCACCAACAAAAAACCAATAAAACCTTTTTGATTTAAATTTTGGTCGCACGAATCCTCACTGCGAGAATAGAAAATTTACGTAAAGCAATTTCTGTAAGTTATATGCCAAATTAGCGTATTAAAAATCCGATCATACTTCGCACCATGGATATTCTTCATTCCTTGAATCCGATATTCATTTGGGTGTATTGAATTTTAAAGAAACGATATATAATCTCTTCAATGAGACAATTCTGAGTGGAGTTCCAGTTTATTCAAGACTATTTTACTTAAAAATTAAAAATTTTGTTAAAATAACAAAATCACTTAATTATTTACTATGTATTTTATATTTCACTATTAATTGAGAAGAATAAAAAAAAATCTAAATAATTTTAAAAAAATTTTAAATAATTTCTTCAATAAAACTATTCTGAATTAAGCTTCAGATTATTTAATAAAATTTTACATAAAGAATATAAATTTCATTATTATTCCAAAGAGAATGTATTTTTTACTCAGTAAGTTTTTAATTACAAAAATTAACTGAAAAAAGGAACAAACAATTCATATGAAAAAAGTGAGGGAAAAAATCCCAAAAAAAAATTTTCAGAAATTAAAAATTTTCATTTACTAAAATTTTTTTCATATTGTAGTCTGTCTATATTTAAAATTTCATAAAGTTTGGAAATATAAACTTTCAACATTTCTGTCAAATTGTCAAATTTTGAGTAGATTTTCCCATATGTAGGAAAAACTGTTGTGAATTTCTCTTTGGAGTACCATCTAAACTCAAAGAGTTGCTACTCAAAACTTTTGGACAGGTATTTCTATATTTAAAAGTGATCACAGAAGAAAGAAATAAACATCATTATAAAAACACTATCTTTTTTGCTCCACTCAGAATCGAAAATAAAATCAATATGTATGAACAGGTATGATGTACATTGCACATAAAACGCTTACGTAGAAATGCGTATTTTAACTCTATTATACGAGCGTATATTTACACAATATTATCCGGATCAACGTCACGGGATTTGCTGTGTAATAATTATTTGGAGGAAAAAAGTTAATTTATAGTCTGGACTTGACCCGACTCGAGTATTTGCGTTTAAATCGATTTTTTTATTTTTTACGACACTAAACCAACACGACAGTTTCTATTTTACCCGCGTATAATATTCGTGCCCGTCGCGAGTTCAACGCGGACAGTGGTCGCGCGTCGAAACTAAGTAATATATTATTGCACATACATTATATTACACGTTATTCAGTTAATATCGCCGTTTAATACTGGTGAACATTTTAGTATTTAGCTACTTTTTTCGTTTTCCAAAAACTACTTTGTTGTAACACGACTGGTTCTCGAGTAAATTATTACGACAATAAACACGGCAATAATGTGTGTGTGTGTGTGTGAGTGTTGTTGCCTGAAATAATGTGGAAGGGAGGAGGTACACTTTGGGATACGTACAAAGTGATACTTCTATGGATTCCGCTGGATATTAAATAAAATTAAAATTTAAGAAACTACTAGGTCGTAACGGGTATTGACTAATTATTAACACAGTCATCAAAAGTTTTCAACGATATTGTGCGTCATAAAGTTATATGGAAGAACAATTGTGGACAGCAGCATAATTTTTTGATTTGTGTGGGCTGGCGTGCTATCACTTTTTTGTGTTTCGGTTCGCCGCGTAAACATACGGTTATTTTGTAGGCGATTTCAAGAGACTGCATTCGCACCAAAACGAAGAAATATTGACTTGTTTTCGCACTAGCACAAAATCATCATCTTTTTGTTCAAAATCAAAAAAGCCGAATATTCTTCACACCATGGTTTTTTTTCGCTAAATTTGAAAGAAACGATAAATCATTTCTTCAATAAATTAAAACTTTATATAAAACGTTATTAACATTAAAATAAAATGTAATTTTTTTCTCGGCCAGTCTTATATTCCACTATTAACTACGAATAGGAAAAAAAAAATGACGAGAAAAAGTGTTAGAAAAAAATTCCAAAAAAAAATTTCTTGTCCTAAAACATTTCTCGTGTTCATCGAGTTTAGATTAAAAAAAGATTATTATTTTGAGCTTTTTGTCAAATTTTAGATAGTTTTTCCAAAATTTTGACAGCCGATGCCGATGCTCTAATTAAAAATATATCGTTTATTTCGTAAAGAATCAGAGCCGGAGCATATGCTCAAACAATAATTACCTACCACCAACCATTTCGGTCGCTAACCGGTACGACGCACAAGTACACAACAATATACAAATTCATAACGTTCTCTTAATACGTACGCGTAAAGTGCGGTGTTGTACAAACAACGCACAGGGTTCGGTCGGTCAGGCAATACGTTATGGCGTACACAATAATATGCCATAATATAATATTATAACTGGCGTAGTATCATTCGAACGTTATAAAATACTCGTACATTATTACATAATAAAAATAATAATACGCGTAGTTGATAAAACGACTCGTGCGTAATATATGTGCGGCGAAATTCACGACGTCGGATGAAAAATGTAACGACGACGTCCCGTGAATAAGTTATTATTTATTTTTACTCTGTTTATATTTTATACTCCCGCGTAAGATTAATGGTAATAATTAAGGAGCACGGCCGTACCTACTATACGTATATGGTATATGATATTATATTATTAACAACGGCAAATCACGAACGTTTAATTGAACGATACATAAGAAACATGGTATAATGCGCAGGGCACTAGTCGTGTATAAGTCACAAAAAAAAAACTTTTTTTTTTCTTGGACTCCGCTCAAAAACGCCGATATCGTCTGTCCGTTAGATACTTACATAAAAACATTAAAAAAAAAAAAAAAGACAATAATAATCAACAGCTGTGGCTGCTTAGTATAAAACGGAAAATTCGGGAAAACGCGTAAAAAGACGTGTAGCAGGAAAAAAATTAAAATCCAGATACACCATGAGTATTTTTTTCTCCTCGGCCAGGATACTCCAAATTGGCATGTTGGATTTTACAGAAACTATGTATAATGACGCTATATTGTTGATAATGGATGAAAATTTTTGGTTTTGGAGTTGCAACTAAATAATCGAAATGGATTTCATGGTAACCAATTTTATGGTTTACTCTGATTTTCTGTAATTTTTCCTTGTTTTTTATAACAACTGCATAAATTGTGAAGTATACTTCTCTTAAATATATCGTGTCATCAAAATTTTCTACCAAGCACGTTTTCAACTGGAAAAATTGTCTTCAAAAATAAAAATACTAATAATAACGAGCATTATTGTAATACCACTAACGCTTTCGCTCAGACTAGAAATTACAAACATACAGTGGACAAAAAAAAAAAATATATATATATATATATATATATATAGGTATATTCAAAAAGAAATAGAAATAATTATTTCTCACGCCGATTTTACTGGAGAAACGTTTGAAAATAAATAGAAGTTAATATTTTATATAGGGAGAAGATAATAATATACCTATATCACATACTAATGTATACGGGGAGAAATGACTAAAAAGGATAGTCGTGCCACTTTTAACGGGGAAAAGTGATACGAGGGGACGTTTAACATACAGCAAAGTTTGTACAGTGTGTTCTATTTTTAAATCTGCAGTGACAGATCCTTTATTTATTATTATTGTTCAATTTCCGAGCAGTGTAAATTACCGAAGTTCCAAGAGAGGTTAATTGAACCTAAATTATTATCACGTGTTTTTAAAAGATTTTTACACGACTGACTAACAACATCATGGTATAATATATTGCTTGGAGTATTAACTTTTGTATCTCGCGTGTAAATAATACGATATGTTATATTTATCACCAGGGCTGTGATTTCAATGATTAGTAATTTTTTTTTTTTTTTTATAGTTAATTTAGAATAAATTTTTTATCATCACATGTTATTAACACATTCAAAATTTGATTTTGCATATTATTACTCAAGGGAGGCAAACCGTCTTCGAGCATAATGCTAAAATGTAGCAATCCAGAATTGTTAACCTATTCGTGTACCTCCAAAAACATGTTTGTGACTTTTTCATACTCAACAAGTGAATAAGGAAGAAAAATAAATATCAAACATATTATCACCTACCACTGAAATTCAACCTATATTTGGTATATAGTTGCACGCGTGCCATATGTACATGGTTCATTAGTCTGTTATATGATTAAAACATGTAATGCACTTATTCAATATAGTTATCTTTTATTCATGACTTCATTTCATATTTTAATTTAGATTCCTTAGAACTATTGCTGTTTTATTTGTGTAATTAGAAGATATTTCAATTTGAAATTTCTTAATTTTATTAGATTTTGTTATATCAACTTTTTAAATATTTTTCGAATTAATTGTAATTTTTGCATATCAATAATTTAAAAGCTAAATTCTATGAAATATCATTTTGTTAATAAAACTCAGTGTGTTTATTTATTAATTATTATAAATATTATATTTTTATTATATTTAGTGCATACTTTGAATATTCTTAGCATTTTAATGCATATTTTGGAGCAATTATCTGAGTTTTTATGTATACAAATTCATTTATATATTTTAACAATTTTTATAAACTGTAATCCAAATCAAATATATTTCAGAATTCTTGAACAGTAAAATTAAGCTGAGACTAATATTAAAAATTAGACATAACACTCTGTATTAAATTTCGTTCTTTCGATGTAGATCTAAAATGAGTTTTAATTTTACAATAAATACTGCTTTTATTGTACGTAGTATTATATAATACATAGGCTGGGTACAAAACTAAATGTTTACATTAAATTAATGTTAAATATTCAAGTTTCCAAACATTTATCACTTCAACGCGTCCGTGAAGATATTCTATTTTGTTTGCAGGTATTATACATATATAAACGTATAAGTATAATTTATTACCTAGAATATAATATTTTAGTTTTCGACACATCTTAAATTACTGAAACCGACTAATATTATACGATTTTCTTTAACAGAAACTCGTATTATATATAGTTTAATTCACGTAGGTACAGAATTATAATATTACTCGGTTGACATAACAGTAATTTATGAGCTGTAAAAAATAAAATAAATAGTACGTCGTGACCATAATATAACGGTTGAGATCAAGGTTGGGTAAATTGGCACGGTCTTTTTAAAAATAATATTAGGTATTATTAAAATTACTAAACGTTAAAATCTATTTCTAAAAAAAATAAGTTAACAAATCTTAAATCATATAAATATGTATGAAATTAGAGGCAAGAAAACAATTACCGGTAATTACAGATATGTAAAAACGTAGTAATATTTATTTTACGTTAGTTTAGATCTAATAATAACAAACGTATCGCATTTTGGAATTGTTATCATATAATATAAAGTTATAACCTTTAATGTGTAATAAAATATCACAATAAAAAAAATTCTTTTAGGCTCTTGTCGTTTAAAACATAAAATATTGTACGAATTTTATTTAAATAATTATTTGTTCTTCTCTTGTTCTCAATCAAATCGACGTTGTTTATAAGTTGAAATCGTTACATATCAATTACACGCAGTAAAAACTTTTTAAGTATGCAAATAAATGTATTAAATCATTTAAACATAATTAAATTTATTTTAAATTATAAACTAAACTATTAAACTAGTAGCAAACCTAGAAGAAACCTTGTGACAATTAATTGTGTAATTCATTGTTTTTTACTAATTTAATTTAAAAAATAATATTTTGTACATTTGATCTGTAAAATGTGAAGAAACATTTCAATCGTTAGTGGATAGCGTTTTCCTGCGAAATTGTAAAAAAATAAATAATAATAATAATTAAACTTTCCTTAGCCATATGTTCATAATATATTAACATAATTATTGTAATAAAGGGTATGTCAAAAGTTGGGAAATGAAATATATTCTAGATCAGCCAGAGTTTTAAATCACGCACGAGAATTAGAATAATTAATAACGGTTTAGGTACTACTATTACCAGTTGTAGTAGTAGTAGTAGTAGTTCCCGTAAACGACTGCACAACCAGTGTTCTACTCACAGCTTCTGTAGATTTATGTTACACGTCATCCAAAGAAGCCATTTAAATATGTTTATTTCCAAGATCTACGCAACACTCACGACGACGAGACGGTACACGACTAAAAATGAACTAAATTTAGACTACAGTAATGCACTTATAAATCGTATCAGTACACTAAAACGTTATTAGTGTGTAACTATAATACCACCCACCATCGCCACCGCCACCGCCACCGCAACCACCTAACGGCCAGCAAGCTAATTGCACGCGCCAGTCTAAACGAGGTCGGCCGGCCGGCGGACAAATGAAACTGCAGAGCACTGCGTTCGACATAAATTTCGTCGACAACTAAACGGCCGAGTCATGTAATAATAATGTATAAATTCACTAATTCTCCATCCGTATAATTAGTTCTCATTTGTCGCCGCCGTTGATAACGACTTTAAAATAGCCGCACACGTCAAAAACTACAATTTATTGATCCATTTGTCAATTTGCGTGTGCACCTAGGTGATCTATATAGTATCTATATGGTAATCAAAGGGTTGACCGTGGACACATTTTTTACGGACCCTGGTGGTCGTGTAATTATGCATAATTTAAAAACATTTACTACTTAATGATAAAAAAAATAAATATATATTTTTTTTTTTATATTGTATAAGCTGAAAATAAGCATTTGAAAACATTGGCGTAAATAAGCCTCAGTTCCTAGTGGTGCAGAAAAGACAAATATTCTCATTTTGAACTCACCAAAACTCCTACTTTCATTCCAAATCCCCACTTGATAAACAATATACAATATTATTCCAATTCTGAGTGGTGCGAAGGAGTTGGTGTTTTTTTTCTGTTAACACTTTTAAATATAAAAATATTTATCAAAAGTTTCGACTACCCACTTTTTAAACCATAATTCGGGTCTAGAGGTTATTCCACAGAGGACAGTTTTCAAAAAATTCTCCATAGTTTTTCCAAAATTTAGGAAAAACTAGCCAAACTTTATAATAATTCTAATTTAAGTTAAAAAAAAAATATGAAGGATATTTTGAAGAAATTTCTTAATATGTGAACATTTTGTTTCTACTTTTGAATCTTTTTTCTAAGAATTCGATTTCATTCAAAAGCTTTTATCTGGTTCTCAGTTTTTGGGTAGAAAAATCTAAAAAATTTAACAAATTATCTTGTATAATTACTGAAGTTCCACTATGAATTGTCATTACTTTTATGAATTAATTATCATACTTTGTTCCTATTTTTAAATTAAATTTTCAAAAAATGTTTATCGGTGCACTCGAAAAATGTTCTATCAATTTTGGGTAAATATAATTATGCTATTTATGTGTTAAGTCAAAACCGAAGAAAAGTTTCAGGTCACATGCTGTATTAACATGTCACAAAGTAGACTGAATGACTATCAAAATATTAAATTTATAATTTAAGTATATATAAACTTCCAAAAATTGATGTATTTTAAAATTATGACAAATTATTTTGATTACAATAGAAATTTAAATTGCCTTTTACATTAACAGTTATAAACCAAATATTGTATTTCTTCTAGAATTGAATTCATCGACAATTTTAATAAGATTAAAGAACCTATCAATAATTTTTCGTAATTTGAATAATTTTAAAGCCGTAGAAAATTTTAATTTTAAAAACTTCGATCAGTTTTCATGAAATTGGGATCTTAAAGACATCTTAGATAGAAAATATGAGGTGAATCCATTGATAAAAATACACATTTACCCGAAAAAGAATTCATAATTAAATTATAATTGATCGATAAACAATAATTACAATTATACGTGAAAATAAATAGTTTTGTAAAATTTTTCACTTGAAAGAAGTATAAAAATTAAATTTTTTTAGTAAATATAATTTATGAAATTTGGAACTTACAAATAAAAATATGTGGTTAATCTTTGAGTGATGAAATATATTTTTTGGATTTAAAATTTGAAATTCTATAAGAAACTCTCAAAATACGAGATTCTAATTCAAAGTTCTAATTAAAGTAGAAAAGTTTTTTTGAAGATGTTACTAAATCAATATATTCAAGAATATTAATAATAATTGGTGAACATTTTTAATTTTTTAATGTTAATATTATAGAGGTCAAAATTATTGAAATTCTGGAAAATCACCTCTCTAAAATATCAAAAATTAATGAAATTTCTGATCTATAATAGGGACTATTTTGTATCGAATTTTTTGCAAATAAAAATCTTTACGATTAATTTTTTCTTCATTTTGATCCTGGGCCAAAAAAATTCGACCCGTTTAATAATATAATATCTATAAATTATTCTAAAATAAACTAAATTGTTCGGCGTATAAATTTAACGCTATTAGACTAGGATCGAGGGCCTCATCAAATAAAGAGGATAAGGGCCTACTCGGAAAATTCCAATTTCTCGGTGGGCCTATCCGCCCATGATTTCAGAATTGGTATTTAAATAATTTCGTAAGCATTTAATAATTTTTAGATACTTGTATATTCAAGTATCAAATAAAAATTTTTATTACATTGTAATACATAGGTACAACAGTTAATATTGAATACCTACATTCATTTTCATCAAAATTGCATATAAGTCACTTTATGCATTAGGCTATTAGTTACTACTCGATGGCAAGAATAATTAAAAATTGCTCTTTAATTGTACTCATATTTGTTCTGTATTAAAATAGTATACTGTGAACTTGGCACTAGCAAAAGAAAATGAAAAAAGCGGACATACTTCGCACGATGGGTGTACTTCGCACGACAGGTGGTATTCTCTTGACGGGCGTATTATATTTTAAAGAAACGATAAATCATTTCTTCAGTAAAACGATTCTGAACGAAGGA